>JBBPKB010000547.1:0-12329 GCA_038089035.1 Boletellus dicymbophilus
GTGTTTGGCCATCGATGTTGGAAAACGGCGGTGAGATCCAGACGGCGTCGAACCCGATGCCTTGGATGTAGTCGAGATGATCGATGATGCCTCTCCAGGTGCCACCGCAATACTCGAGGGCCGATGTGTTGCAGGGAACATTATAGGCAGTACCATTGCTAATATCCGTGAGAGCGAACCTATCCGTGACGACCTGAATGATGCGCGGTTAGTCTATTGAGAGACCCATCGGAAAAGGTTTGCCAAAGCGTACCTGGTAAATCGAGCGGGACCTCCAATGCTGTGCGTCAGCTGCCGACGATTGCAAGGACAAAAAACCAAAGAGAGTCAGTGAGAAAAGTATAAAATAGAACATTGCAGAGAGCGATGGCATTGGTTGATCTCGACTCTGTTCAAGGAGAAACGGGTCGACGAAAAAGCAAGTCGAGTTCTAGAGAGGGAATGGCATGCGCAAAAGACCCTGGCCAAGCGATCCCAAGGAGTGATCCACAAACTGCGCGCCGTGGCTGCATTCCACGGATGCCGTTGGCCTCTTGTCGGCAAATTAGCCACAATGCAGTAATTCATCTTGAAACACGCGACGCGACTGGTCAACGTCACGTGTTACGAAAATCACTCTCCACTCTTCCTTTCGCAACCGAGAAAACTTCATGACCCTGTTTTGAACTGGCCCATTTGGATATGCAACTCGTCAGAGTGTACATCGAGTGATCCTGTATGCCGACATGTATGCCTAGATCGCGGCCCGATTTCCCAGTGAAAGTCCAAGACTGGTAGTGGAGGCGCGAGCCTACGTGAGTCGGAGAATTCTGGAACTTGCAGAGTCACAAGCAAACGAAGCTGTGCAGTCCAATGCAAATAACACAAGATCCTGGTCGACTTGCTGTCCGAGTATGTATGTAGCAGCAGACACTGACTTTGTGGACAATGCTTATGTAATGACTACCTTCTCGCCCGAGAAGTGACCATATGGCAAACATATTTTTGATGACGCCACTAGACGAAATCTTCCAGACCACTCAAAACTGGCATCTGTCCACAGCAGCCGGAATCCTCGCACTCGGTATTTCTGCCTCATATATCTTTCAATCCCGACGACCGCCACGACGGACATCCAAGCTCGCGCCAGATCGCGAGCGCGTCCTGATCCTTGGCGCAACTAGCGGCGTCGGACGGACGTTGGCCCACAAATACGCTTCTCGTGGCGCGTTCGTGTGTGTAGTGGGCAGACGACAGCCAAAACTAGACGAGGTGGTGCAGGAGTGCAAAAACCTCTCCGAACGAGCAGGGTTCAGTGACCGTGTGGTGGGAATCAGAGGGGACTGTGCGGACTCACAGGACATGATTCGGTTGCGAGAAACGCTGCACAAAGGTCGGTAGTCGATGTTCGTCCGGTTCGGTATTCCGCACGTGCTTACTGCAGGCTTGCAGCATGGCGCGGACTCGACACGCTCATCCTCACTGCTGGCGTCTCCGCTCTCCAGCCACTCCTGTCAGTCGCAGGCGTAGACATGTCCGCGTCAGACATTGCAGGGTCGCAGGCTAGCCCGGAAGGTGTCCAGCATGCCGTGAACGTAGCCACGGCCGCGGTCGACGGTAACTTTATCGGTCCATACACTGTCGCAATCACGTTTGTAAGATATCTTATATCTTTCAAAAAACGAGAAACATCTAACGCGAGTGATGTTTTTTCAGATTCCGCTACTATGTTATACTTCGTCCTCGCCGTCTATACTTTTGCTGTCGAGTATAGCAGCTCTTATTCCCGCGCCGACGCGGTCGCTCTATGCCTCTACGAAATCTGCATCGTTGCTGCTCTACCAGGCACTGGCTATTGAACATCCCTCCATCAGCTTTACGTTCGTCCTTCCAGGAACCATAGAGGGCGGCTTCCGAGCCTCTGCGGTGGACAACCCTCCGGGCGTTTCCGGTCCCGTCGTTCGCGAAGCAGATCCTAACAAGCACGGTTTGAAACGCGAGTTCGTTGCGGACAGATGCATGCGTGCGATTGACAGGGGTGAAAGGACCGTGATGATACCGTTGTATTACCGAGTCGCACATATTTTGTACTGGTTTTGGCCAGCGGCCATCGAGTTAGGTGCAAGAAAGAAATACAACTTCAGGTGAGGACTTGGTTTACATTTCCCTGTAGTAATCTCAATCATTGTGGTTGATATCTTGCGTACTTTTACTATCTGAATCGCTCGGTGGGACGACTACGTAATCATATAATCATGCAATCTTATCGGCGACTCTGCCATTGGGGCACGCTTATCTGATCTTGCTTAGAAGCGACCAATTCAAGTTCGGAGACTTCAATGGCTACCCACCCATTTGTGGTGTTTGGATACGGTTCCCTTATTTTCAAGGTACATCCTTTTAAATTGGCATTTGAGTCCTATGGACAAATGGTGACAATTAAACAGCCACCCCCGCACGTTATATCCCAAGGTACTTATTTGCCCTCGCCGCCGTTACATTCGTATCCGATGCCAATCATGTCATCAATCGTATGCTCATCTCCCACTCAGTTTCTGGTTTTTTGAAAGGCTACGTGCGACGATTTGCTCAGAAATCGCCCGATCATCGTGGAACGCTTGAGGCGAGTACCACCTATTATCTGCGATCAATTTTTCTTCCTCTTTCGACTTACCTTTCGAAATTTCTCAAGAACCCTGGGCGAGTAGTCACACTTGTTCACAAGGAAGACTGGGATAGATATTCCACGAACGTGCGTGTCGTATTCACTCGACAGACTATCGATCCCTTCACCGTCCATCCGATCGTCGGATATAGGACGCGTATCCGCACGAAGACGTCGTATGGGGCGAGTACTTTTCTTATGCTCGTTCTAATGTCAATGAAGCTCGTGTGTATTGATTGTTTTGGACCCCTTGACGTCGACAGGCGTCGCATTTACCATAGATCCGGCGTACGCCGCCGAAGTGCGTGATTACTTGGGTGAGTCCACCTGGTCGTCATCGTACCTCGATGTGGTCGTGGTCGTCCTTGAAGTGAATGCTACAACAACCGGCGTACCGAGCAGACTACCGGGAAAGGGTACGTCGATGGCGGTTCCGATTTGTTACTCGTTCTTGGCTTGCAATGTATCCATCACGTCTGAAATCTTGGCTTGCTTTATCGCAGAACGGATACACGGTGGAAACGCTGGACATATATACCATAGACGGTGGCGCGGAGAAAGTTATCGTGCACGATGTGCGTCCGTTTTCTGTCTTGTCGCTGTGACCATATTACTTCCGTCGTGAGCAAACGACAACTGATCGACTTCGTTCATGCCAGGCAATTGTATGTGGCTGGCATAGGATCCAAACAATAAACTCCAGCTTGACCTCGCATACCATAGTGCTACGTAGCTAAACCCGACAATCCTTCCTTCAGTATGTTCGATCCCCTTAGTTACCTCGCTCCTTCATGATCTACTTGCCCAATAGCTGGTTATGAACCGCTTGACGATCTTGCCGTGCTCATATTGCGCGCCATTGGCTCCTCGGGAAAGAACAAGGTACACCTCCCTTCCGCACCTCTGTTCATTTTTTCGATTCGCACTTATGAAATTTATGCTGGACTGCCTGCCGACGTACACAGGACTACGTCTACCAGCTTGCGGAGAGCGTCCGCGCGCTCGCGCCGGCGTCCTACGATTCACACTTGTTCGCACTTGAGGTGAGTGTCCTAACTTCTTTGCCGGGTCGTAGCTTTCCGCCCCCTTTTTTTGCGAAGTTCTGTTACTGAACAAGAACACTACACTATCGTGGTAACATCACAGACTCGAATCCGACGACTGGATTCGGAACAAGAGTAGAACAGTAGAGGGGTGATGGAGGACGAAATGGAACAGGTAATGGGAGGGTTTCGACAGCTGTGTAGAGTACCGCGTGCATACTACATTCGTTAAAGGCAAAGCCAGAACACCCTGACTGAGGAGCGTCGTCGTCACCCACAAAGCACCACAGATCCAGGGATTTTGAAAGTCGAGGATACGTCACGTCAATTTTGTATGGGTTGTCCATTTCGTCCGCTCCATCCACCTCGTTGTCTCGATATTCTTCATCCTCGTCATCCTTTTCAATCTCTCTTCTCCGCACCGCAGAACTCAATATCCAACAAACTTCACAAGGAAGCCCGTATAACGCCAGGTAAGCGCCACCGGGAAAAGGAAAACAAGCCTGCGTGGAGAAGGTGGCACGCTCCGATTTTTTCCTCCGCTCCTCGTCGGTTGGAAGAACACTATTTACATTTGCTGAACCCTGTCGATCGACAACCTAGATCAAAAAAGTGCGCGAGGGAAAATTTACATCAACATTACCTTGAGTAACCATTGGCGTGTCAGGTAATCGACAGGCGCTGTGAGAGTCCTCAAAGTCCTCCAAGTTCTCGTTGGGTAGTCGGGCGTTACGAGTTTCAGCTCAGCTAAACACTAATGAGATTCTTGCCGACAGGGGCAAAGTCTGTCTTTATATATGAATAAATATGCGCACACACTTGTGTACTACAAAAGTGTCACGTGATCATCACCTTCAGGAACATAATGCAATGCAATCTTATAATCCCAGCGCTTGAAATCGTGTCTTACCAAGATACCATCGATCTTACTTGGAAGCGACCAGCTTCAATGGCTACTCCTACTTTCGTTGTATTCGGATACGGATCTCTCATTTTCAGGGTGTGTCATGTGCAAATTGCAGACTTGCAGTATCACCGGATCGGATAACCAAGTCCGACAGCCCCCCCCACATGTTGTATCCCAAGGTACATTCACCATGATATCATTCTTAGATCGTTTTCAAGCCATCATCTGACTCTTGTCCAGTTTCAGGTTACCTGAAAGGTTACGTCCGACGGTTTGCTCAGAAATCGCACGATCACCGGGGAACGCCTCAGGTGAGTAGTAAGCGCTTATTATCCGCTATCACGAACCTCTTCGCTCCCTTTTTTGAAATGAAATATTACCAGAATCCCGGACGCGTTGTCACGCTGGTCCATAAGGAAGACCGGGACAGATTTTCCGCGTCAGTGCGTGTCAGATCCAGTTGCTTAGCTTTCTTTTTGTTTCTCTGTCGGTCCCACCATCGATGCGAGCGTTGAATAGGATGCATTTCCTCACGAAGATGTCGTATGGGGCAAGTCCTTTTTTTGCGTAAGGAACTTTTGTATTACTGATCGACGTGTCTACTTTGTTTCGTTGACAGGCGTTGCTTTTACCATTGACCCGCTCTACGTCGCCGAAGTACGTGATTATTTGGGTGCGTCCCTTTTCTTTTAGGATTGTCGTTCCAGGGATGAATGAATATCGCAACGAATGTACCGGTGTCCGAGTAGACTACCGAGAAAAGGTACACTCTCCTTGTCGAGGTCAAATTTTCGTCTCACACGAGCGGTCCACGCGGTAGGACGGATACACGATGGAAACACTAGACGTATATACTATAGATGATGGCATAGAGAAAATAGTCGTACACAACGTACGTCCGCTTCTCCACGTTCGGCCCTTGTCGCTGTGACATCACAGCATCATGCATCGTCATCAAATGCACGCCACTTCATCTAGGCATACGTACGTATCTCACTCACCTTCAGTTTCCGTCGGCATCTATCACGACTTCCCGTGCTCCGTAGTGCTACGTTGGCAAACCCGACAACCCTTCGTTCAGTCAGTTCTATATTTCATTTACTTTTCGTGGTGACCCCTCATAATTGTTTATACAACAGTCGGTTCTGAATCTCTCGACGACCTCGCTGTTCTTATATGGCGCTCCGTTGGTCCATCAGGCAAGAACAAGGTATATCCCCCTTCACTCTCCGCTCTTTTCGGATTTTCAATTCGAAATTTGTGATCCTCACAATTTCCTGTGACCCGCGCAGGACTACGTCTACCAGCTCGCAGAAAGCGTTCGTGCGCTTGCTCCGGCTTCCTACGATTACCATCTCTTCGCGCTCGAGGTGAGTTTATTACTTCTTCGTTGCTTTGTGCTAACAATGATACTGCGCACTGCGTCTGCCCTCGATAACGCGATTACATCACAGACTCGAATCCGGCAGCTCGACCAGGAACAAGGAGGGGATGTCAACGGGGATGCGTCAAGAAAGAATTGAATTAGATGACGGGGGTATAGAGTGCTCAGCCTGAGACTCCGATCACACACCAGCTAGTTAATTTTCGTATATCCAATACCTTTCGCGGAAATTTGTTTTTCACGGGTTGTACTTGCTCGCCGACGAAACCTTGATCAATTGAACAGTAACCACAACCATGTAGGCGCCGAGTTAATCTGTTTGGAAATGCGTCAAATTAAAAAAAAATGGGGGGAACACGTTTGCTGCGCAGCAGCCACAGGAGCCATCGAGCCATAGAACAGAACCATGATCTTATCGATCGAATATTTTTTTAAAAAACCTGAAAGATAAATCGACGGACGCTGATTAGTAGATAAAAACGGACTTGCCGTGGTTGCATTGGATCTGGGTCATGGGCCAGCGCGTCTGTTCAAATTCAGCGCCGAGTTATCGTTCAACTAAGTTTGAGCCCAGTGCGGTGGTGTCCAATCATAATTGTTGTCACATCCGATGAGGACGACGGGTCTCAGGTTCAAACGGCGATAATTGCGGTAGAAATCTGAGCGTTAGATGGCACTGACTTCCCGAAGCTAGTATGGATCACGTGATGTTCGACGAAACGCTGTGTGGTGGCTTGCGCTTTGTTCCGTCGCGGCAATGTTCCTTATTCGACCACTTTTACCATGGTACTTTTTTACCCTCGAGAAGTGGAATCACAACGAAAATGGAAAACAAGAACTTTACTGTAGCGCCGACGCCAGCGAGCCAGCGACCGGACTCAGACTCCTTTGGACCCCTGCCGCTCATTGGCAATACCGTGACTTGCCCGTTCGAGGATTGTACTCACGGGACTGTGTTGGCCTTTGCGGTTCCCACGATTGCGGGTTGAATACGAACACTCACAGCCTCGACCCGGCAGAGAAAGGGAAACCGAACCGAATAACTCACGTGGCAAAGCGAGTATACATAAGTCGGCCCGCTATGAATTGTCCGGGTCACAAAACATCTTTACCGTAGCCGACTCCTGGGGTCCGGTGTGGTAGGTGTTCGAAGGAATGGAAGCTATGCAACGTGGGTAAACTTTTTTTGCGGATTGCATGCTCGATCCATCACCTGGGTTGACAGCTGGAATCTTTCGGGCGAGCTACTAGATCAGTTGCAGCTTATCATTAAAACAAGCTGGCATTGCTGAGAGGTTCACTGTGATCACTATTAGCGAATGACGCGGCGCGATTTTAATCGGTGGCCCTATCACACCGATTGTACCAACCGTACTGTAACGGATTCAAGGATAAAGCCACCTCTTATATCTCGACCGCCAAAAGTGTTTACTGGCATGCACCCTGGCGCATTGGTTTCGAGGCACGCTTATGGCCCAGGGACAGAGAAGAAATCATCACAGAAGCCAAGATTCCACCGGCGGTTGCTTGGCCCAGCGCTCCGAAGGAATCAGGGCGTATACTAGTTTTAGAATCACACTCTGTGGAGATAACACGCATGAGAATGGCGTCCGAACATGCGGCAATCGATGCTACGTCAATACTGAAGTGTTGCCACTGCCTGCAGGGGAACACCAACACCGCCCTTGTATCATTGATTTACGTAGCCGCTTAAGGGCGATAGGCTATATAATCGGTTGGAGTCGTATTGCTCCTGGTAACAGTAGTTGAAAGCGAGAAAAATGAATGCCTCTCCATTCGTGGTATTCGGCTATGGATCGCTCATATTCAAGGTGGGTATTTCTTTGCCCTGTTTCAAGTGGGGCAAGCTGATGCAAGGATTGGGACAGCCTCCCCCACACGTGATATCACAGGGTAGACTTTTACTACCTCCCTTGTACTGGTCATTGTCTCATTCTTATTATAGTCCCCGGTTTCTTGAAAGGGTTCGTCCGTCGTTTTGCCTTGAAATCGTACGACCATCGAGGAACACCAGAGGTAGGTTTGTTCACACTCGTTCTGCCACTCCGGTTCTGATGATTCACTCTTCATACCAACAAGAACCCTGGACGAGTGGTGACGATCGTCCACAAGGAAGACTGGGACCGGATAAGTTCATCTGTATGTGACTGATTTCTGCTATATTCGGGAATCAGAGTCGCGAAACTGATTGCTATTATCTATTCCTTGCTATGCGTACGTCTGTCTTATGCCCACCAGGATTTGCTTCCTGCAGAGGACATTGTGTGGGGTATATATATCTCACTCTAATGTCTGCACGCATAATGCTGATAATAATGGGTACCAGGTGTAGCTTTTACTATTCACCCGGAGCACGTCGACGAAGTTCGTGGCTACTTGAGTTAGTCCTTCACCCGTTTAGTAGATCTCGGCTAATAAATCGGAATTGTAGCGAACCGAGAGACGGTGTGTATCTTCCTTATCCAATCTCTCTACTTGGATCAGGAATTCATGTGACACTCATCACGACAGGACTACGCAGTAGAAACGCTGAACGTATATACCACGGAAAATGGCATAGAAAGGGTTATAATATCTGAAGCATCTGTGCGTGACAACTTTGATGTCCGTTTGTGCGTGTATAGCAACAACGTGAACATCGCGTGCAGTGCTATATTAGCCGACCCGACAATCCTTCCTTCGGTAGGTCCTAACCCACCTTTCTCGTCTCACAAGGTCACGTCAATACCGCTTACAGTTCGCTCTGAGCCCCTTGATGTCCTCGCAGTGCGCATCTGGCACTCGGTTGGTCCCTCGGGTCGCAATAAGGCATGTGCTTACGTGTTTCTCGAGCTGCTGCTGTGTAATGACATCGTGGACTTCGTATATACGGACAGGACTACCTGTACCAACTCGCGGAGAGCATGCGTGCGCTCGCGCCAATGTCATACGATGCTCACTTGTTTACGCTCGAGGTGTGTATCTTACATTTTTTTCCCACACCATGCGTCGTTCTAGGTCTTCGGAGATGATTTTAGACACTGACGCGCCTTTCATTTGGATTTAGAATAAGGTTCGACAGCTCGATAGAGAACGTAGGGAGAACGTCCTGTGTTATTGATGATACCTGACTACTACGTGTGGCGCTGTATGCACGTTGTTTGGGAGCTCAGCTGCGGTTTGTTCAAGTTGGGTTTGTTTCCGTTTCTTTTGTGGAATGATATCCAGTAAAGGGCATGAAAGACACTGGTGTTTGTACGATAGCTCTAGGGCATAACTAGTGGCTGGTAGCTTATTCAAAATACGAGATCCCATTACGTAATTTTTAAGTTGTGTTTGCCACTGTTAACTTGTTGCACTCCGACTCTACGCTTTGAGCAACTTCAAGTTGGAAATTCCGCATGTTCAACGATATTAAGTGTAGAAATATAGCCAAATCATTGAAACTTAAAAAGATGCGTTTGTTTCAATGATTTTTCGTTCCGCTGACAGGCGAGTTTGATCATGGGTACTCGAGTTAGTAGGGCTTACGCATGCTTGTTCGTTGAGTCGAGCTGCGTGACTCTGAGGTAGATGCATATTTTCAGCTTAGAATGCTTGTCTCGTGTTCGAGTTGCCGTGACAGCCTGACAGGCATGTACATCGTGTTTTAATATGGAGTCTTGATCGGTCATTATCCCAGAGGTTGCTCCTTCGACAAGGCTGACATACGTGCAAATCGAGCATTGGGTACTCTCGCATATCGAGTCTTCTTTAGACCAAGTGTTTCGACGTTTTTTTTAGCTTCGGATTAGAACGATGGTCAATCCACGATGATCAACACCGAGATCGTCGTCAGCTGCCAGTGTATTAACTTTAGTCAGAAGTTTTGTTCGCCGTGCTGTGCTGCGGCACGCTTTTGAAACTCGAGGCAAATACATAAAGCTCATGCCTTGGAGCAAATCCCATTCTCTCTCTCCTTCGCTTTCAAGCATCAGCAATGCGGTCTGGCGCCGCGTTCATGCTGTTTCTTCTCACCCTCCTCTTATTCGGTGCTCAAATTGCCCTCGGTCTCGGATCATCCTGTGCTGTTCCCCTAGGTAGCGGCACTGCATCGCCCACAGACCCGTACTGGTTGGAAACGATCAGACACCAGGGGACTTCTCCATTCCATCCCAACCCTAGTTCATATCAAGTTTTTCGCAATGTCAAGGACTTTGGGGCCAAGGGCGATGGCATCACTGACGATACGTTGGCAATTAAGTTGGTTCGTAATAGCCTCGTCTAGACTTTTGCTCATGTTTCTTCTCGTATCGCCCCCAGCTTAGCCATGTTATCCGGTGGCCGTTGTGGCGGAGGTTCTTCGTGCGATTCGTCAACGTACGTCACTTATTTTCGGTGTTTTTTTTTTTTGCGTTTGAATATTAATCCGTCGGATTAGCGTCTCTCCCGCGATCGTGTACTTTCCCCAGGGGTAAATTGATCCATATTAACTGTTTTTGCACTTGCACTGATTCCCAATAAGCATTTACGTTGTTTCATCCCCTATTGAAACATACTATCATACCCAGCTAATTGGAGATGCCAAGAATCCTCCAACTCTCCGTGCGAGCCCGAATTTTAACGGAATGGCGGTGATTGGTTGGCTTCTTCCTTTTTTTTCGTTTAACCCTTAAATCATGATCTAAATCGAGGTAGACGCCGATCCTTATATTCCCGGCGGCTGGGGTGCTCAGTGGTTTACCAACCAAAACAACTTGTGCGGGCTTTTGAATGCTTTGTGTGATGCGTGTGCTGAGATGGATTTGGGTGTAGTTTCCGCTCTGTGCGGAACCTGATCATTGACCTGAGGCATGTTCCTTCTGAGAAGGAGGCAACGGGTCTACACTGGCAGGTTGCTCAGGCGACGTCGCTCGTCAACGTCGTGGTCGAAATGTCCACTGCGCCTGGCACAAACCATCGAGGTGAGAAAACGAGAAGAAATATTTTCTAGAGTTAACTTTAATTTTATGGTAGGAATATTCATGGAGAATGGAAGGTGAGCTTTCCCCCCCCCACTAATTACCCCTTGAAATGATCATGGTTCCAATTAACTTTAGTGGTGGCTTCATGGGAGGTATGTCGCCGCAACAATGACACAATAGGTGCTTACATTCTCCTAGACATTGTCTTTAATGGAGGTGATTACTAGCCCTTATTTAATGAGACATGACAATGGAACTTCAGCTCAGGAAGGGTTGGTATTGCTGTCGGAAACCAACAGTTCACGGTTCGAAACCTTACTGTAAATAACGCCAACACTGGTCAGTGAACGATCGTGACACTACTTGTAGGTTGAATCTCATAATGTACCTTTCAGCTGTATCTGGCATCTGGAATTGGGGTTCGTTGTTCGCCGCCGTTCGGAGAGACACTAGTGATATGTGATCTAGGGTTCACGTTCCAAGGTGTTAATATCAAAAACTGCAAGGTAAGTGAACCATGGACACCAGCGCTTTTCACAAGGGACGTGCTTGATAAACCCCCTTAAGATTGGCTTTGATTTGAATGTTGGTGGAAGTACGGCCGCGAACCAGGTATGTTAATTACCTTGGACAGTTATTTTTAATCACTTAACTTTTTTTCAGGGTGTTGGATCCGAGGCCATCATCGATGCAGTTGTCACAGACACACCCGTGTTCATTCAGTCCTCTGTCGCTAGCCATGGAAATCTTCCGTACTCTTTGGTTCTCAATAACATCGAGCTAACGAACGTCCCCACCGCCATCGGTATCGCTAATGGGGCTGTCGTTCTTGCCGGAGGTACCACTACCATCGCTTCGTGGAGTCAAGGGAATGTGTATACGGGGACTGAAGGCCAGAAGACCTGGACACAAGACAATATTGCCCCGGCTAACAAACCTTCTGTGCTTCTCGACGGCTCGGGCCGAGTATTTGGAAAAACGCATCCTCAGTACGTCGACTATGCGCCAAGTCAGTTTGTAAGCGTCAAGAGCCAAGGCGCCAAAGGTGACGGAAAGACAGACGATACTACTGCTATTCGGAAAGTCTTCGACGAGGCACGTAAAACATGACTTGCGTCTATGCGCTGACTGAGGAATAATTCCTGTCTCGTTACGTTTGTCATCTTGCAGTATGCCGGATGCAAAATCATTTTCTTCGATGCGGGAGTGTACTACGTCACTAACACGATCACTGTACCTGCGGGAACTCAAGTTGTCGGAGAAGGGTGGCCTGTCATCCTTGGTGGAGGTAAAAATTTCCAGTCTCAGGCCAACCCACGCGTCGTCGTGCGAGCAGGCGCAGAAGGCTCTCAAGGTGTTTTAGAAATCAGCGACGTCGTCCTTGCTACGACTGGTTCTGGTAGGTAGT
>JBBPKB010000548.1:0-12323 GCA_038089035.1 Boletellus dicymbophilus
AATATACTATAAACAAGTTGAAAATCTTGGTATCCCCCATGTGAGAGGCATCGACAATCAGCGATGCTCACTCAACGTCCATTCATGCTGTTGTAGTCTCACGCGGGTCACACAGTCATAACTTTTTAGATTTAGATTATCACCATATGCTGAATTGGACCTGGGCCTAGATGTAGTGATAAATACATGTTCACATGACATCGGCAGAACCTATCAAGTAGAACTAGATCATGTCGATCAGAATGTTCGATATAGCCCTGTGTAGTGAGCGTGCTCCTTCACTTGCTTGATAACTGGGTAGTGCCTTCGTGACCAACAGCTCTACCTCTTGAGGGGACAACGCCTTGGAAGAATCGCGCGCGAATGTATAAACAGACTCCGCAGCAATGGCTTTCTTTTCATCCAGCGTGAAGGGCACAAAGGGAAGGACTGTGGTGACGCGAGAGACCAACGAAGCCTGTCAAGTAATTTTGAGACGATTTTTTTCGGCCAAGGAAAATGATCTTACCCCAAGGTAATGAGAAATACGGGGTCGCAGCATATCCGTCAGTTCAAGATAGTCCTTTCGAGACATTCGTTGGTCTGGTTCGGCGCGGTTCTCGTGATATTCGAAGACTAATTCGTGGCCAATGTTCGACGTAGCTAGCCAGATGACGTTGCGCGCATCTACATGGCGCTTTCCAGCTTCTAGAGAACATCGGCCTGCCATACGATCAGCAAGATTGTGTAGAATTCCATGCCGATAACGCACCTAATTCCCATGGCATAAGGAGCGACCAGAGTGCCTTCTGATCTTCTACTTTCTCGATTTCCTGGAACAAGGTAAGAGAAGTATGTACAATCTATGAAAAGTGATATACTCACATCTAGCACTACGACACATCTCTTTCCCTCGTGTGCAATCAAGAATTCTGCAAGAGTACACGAGGAAGGTTCCTTAACAAGCTTTGTTATTTGGTGTGCAGATTATGGTAGATAGTTGTGACTTGCCTCATATGGGCTCATAGAAAATGACTGCCAAATGTCATGAGTAGATCGAAGAGTGGTCATGTTTACGGTGTGAGTAGGAACATCGAGCAGGGACCCAACTGTACAAGAAGTTAAAAGCCTAATCATACATGAAGAAAGTAAACGTACATTTCCGTGCCAGCAAGCTCTTCCCGTGACCGCTCGGACCTATAACAGAATTCATACGGTTTTTAATGCCTGGGACTAGAACCACGCACCACACAAGAAAACAACAATAGGTGCCGTAGATAATTTCTGGGAATGCATGCTGAGAACTCGGAATAATTGTTCCAATGCCCAGTCTTGACCAATAACATCGTATCGAACCCGTGTTAGAGGACGGAAGAATGAGCGGTAAATCAGCTGCGAGGTCTGGCGAGTATGGGCCGCATCCGCTCGAACGATAAAATATCTACGAATAACAAATGAATAAAACAGTAAACGAAACAGGGTATCTGAATCACCTTGTGGCTGGATCCATTCCTTCTAACGTGGTCTCGCGAAGAAGTGTACTTTGCCCATCGGTTCCTTGCGTGCGTGGTGTGGGGTTCTCGGCGGGGTTTCGTAATGCTGAAGGATTTGCACCATACGCGAGCAATGCTTTTACAATCTCTTGCTTGCGCGTCAGCTTGTCATTGGTGAGTGTGAACGCGAGAGCAGATTGGGGTCCAACGGAATCGTTTGGGCCTGCCTCGCCATTCTCAAGGACCCGACGAACTTGATCCACATCATCACTAGCAATGGCAAAGAGGAGGGTTGGCTTGGGCGTAGCGATAGCATGAACAGGCGGCACGAGCACAGAAGCAGGACGTAGTCGGCTGTCTACGTGGTTAGATCGGATGATGTGGGATACGGTCCGATCATCCTCGTCGATCTCTTGTTCCTCGTCTACAGCAAAAGAGAGACTCAAGGTCGAAGCCCTCCTAGAAAAACGGTGAGTACTGTCAATTAAAGTATCACTTCGAGAGCCTGCTCGATAACGTGATGCGCGCCAAGATTGTTGGATAGGTACGGAAGTAGATCGTGAATCACAAGTTGAAAATGGCTGTGGTGCAAAGTAAGTGCTATTGGTGGCTTGCGGAATGGGAGAGTCGGAACGAGGGTGTCTGAGGGTATGGCGTGTTTGTCCGGGTATTTGTTCACATGAAGACGAAAGCTACCGCCGGTTAACTCATCAACTCGAAGAGCAAGCAATTGACACACCAATGAATTATGTGAAAACGAAGTGGTAGATGATACACTGGGCGATTGCGGTGTGGGTGAATTGAACAAGTGGTCTACTGTTAAACGATACAAGTGAGCACCGGAAAGTGAAAAACTCGAGGGTGCCTACAAGACAGAGTACTAGATGCGATGCTCGACGAATGCGTAGAAAGTATGGAAGATCTCTTATGAATGACAGAGGACTGGATGAGAGGATCAGTGACGAAAATAAAGCCACTAGAAGCCTACTAACAAGTTGGAGCTCCTTTAACCCGCCCGTTGGAGGAGCAGACATTGATTGCGCAGGTAAAGGTGACCGTACAGCGGAAGAAACGTGGGCCGAAGAGCATCCAGGAGGTAAATCATCTCGTGATATATCGGTTCGAATGCGTAACGCTTCTCGGAGCTGGGACACGTGCAATGATTGTGAAACAGTCTGCAATGTTTCCATCCGAGCCGCAGGCTAAGCCATGAGTGAATGCAGGAGTCACTTGATTAACATTATCTGCATACCTGCGGTTTATGGCGCCGGAATCCCAATGGGACCACAGTACTCCCAATTTCCTTAGCTTGCAATCGCGTTGGTAGACGGCCAGAAGTAACCTCCTTGATATTATCAAGATTTGTCTTTGGAATGAGTCCCGTCAGGGAAGAACCCAGAAATGATCTGCGCCCAGTCAAAAGAGGACGGAGGGCAGCTTCAGACCGCAGAGAATCTGTACTGGAGCAGCTGGGCTTGTTATCTGAGGAGTCTCTCTGAAAAATACGAGGTGTATAGTCCAATAAAAGGTGGACTTCTTGAGAAGGATATTCCGAGGCATTAGATGTATCGGGAGGCGTCGTGTCCTGATGGACAGAGCCAGGAGACCTTGTATAGTTATCGTCAAAATACTGGTCATAGAGCGATTGCACGGAATCCAATCGACCCTGCAGTTCTAGTGGCGGTGACGGCGATGTCGCTATAAAAAGAGCGCCCTGAGGAGTAGTCACCTGCGGCGACTTTCCTTTCACAGTGAGATCGGATGCGGCTCGACTCCTTTGCGACGTAAAATCAGCGCCGGAATCAGTATAATTGACCGAAGGGGATTGGCCATGCTGCACATTCTCCATCAGGCCGGAATCCGGGCACATCCGCTGTTCCTTTTCCTCCTGCGGTTTCGTACACGCACTCGACACATCCTCTTCCATGTCCGTGACGGTCGTTTTGGACACACCACTAATGGTAGAGGGTCCGACAAACTCAGCAGGTAAGAAAGGTGGAGGTAAAGGAAACAATAATCGTTGAGCAAAATTGTCACATTCAGAGTCGAGGCTTTCGGTAACTTCATCAGACCTAAGGCCATCCTCCTCGGATAAACTTTGATCTGCCTGAACTGCAGCACATTCTTCCAGGTAACCATGTAAATCGGAGGATGTAACTGGGGAGCCAGATTCGCAGCTTATGACATCCGGAGGTGCGTACTCGAGAACGTCCTTGATTGAACTTGGTCTTTTTTCCGGGAAAGCTTCCCGGGTTCCGCTAGCGCTTGAGCTTGCTGGACCAGTTGCGACGAGGTAAGAAGATCCTCCGAATACGTGTGACTTGACAGACCGGTGTCCCAGAGGTTCGTTCGCATCACTATAATGCGTGTTTACGGCTGAAGAGATAGAACTGGATGAAAGGTAGGAACCCCGCTCGATAAGTGATACTTTGGAAACATCGTTTATGTCTTCATTGGGAGGCTGCACTGAAAGCGCGGTCTTAAAAGACAAATTGTCATCGGAAACGAAGGAAGGTAAGTTGCATGTATCTAGGTCGCATTCCCTTATTGGATGAAGACGCTCGGGCGAGTGCCGCTGCGGGCTGCACATAACTGGGGAAACCTCAGTCGGTACTTCTTGTTTGACCTTTCCTGAATCCGCGAGAGCAGGGAAATTCACTGAAAAAGAATCGCCATCCCTGTCTCCACCCTGTCCTCCGGAGGGGGACGTATCGTAGGCAACCAAAATAGTATATGCAGTGTCCTCGTAGTCCTCCGAGCCATGCTCCAAACTCCCGCAAGACTCGACCTCGTCGAGGCATTCAGCAGGATTATAAGCATCGGTGCAGTGTGACGCTCTGTTATCTCTAACCACGAGGGAAGAATGCGATGCCCGCCGTGAATGAGATGGAAACACCAGTGAGGATCGGAAATTTCTCGGCGGGGATCGCGGAAATGGAAGAGGGCCCCAACTATCTCCATCGGCGTATCCTGAATCTATTGAGTCCCCCCTTTTGACTTTAGGGATAGAGAATGGTCGCAGCTTGGCAGAAAGTTCGACAGGGGACAAAAGATCCAGAATGCTACCCAAAGTGGGTTCAGGTGCAGAAAACTCCCCGAAAACGCCATTCCGGGGTGAGGCTAACAACGATGCGCCTGTAAACGATGAGAAGTTAGAGTACCTGTTGGACACTATCACAGGTACATCCTCCTCCGTGTTGTCATCCACATGTTCGTGGTCATTTCCCCCGCACCTTTCTGTGCCCTCCGCAACATAAGAATGAGTATCCTCACCAGCAGGCGCTGCATCATCAACAATGGGCAGGAACTCAGTGGCGTGTCCTCCACCTTCTTCAGGAAAGAAAGATTCCGTCTGGTATCCGAGGGGGTCGACCAAGGTTGCTTCAGAATCAAATTGAAGAATCGAAGAGGGCTCCCTGAAATTAGAACCCGCTTGCTTAGTCTCCGTCTGAATAACGGTGCAATTTGACTTGAGACACGAGACAACAAAATCTGACTCCACCGTGTCGCGCGTTATGTAGGACGTCGGTTGGGGAACATCTTCGGCGGTGGTGAGAGGACCGGGAGGAGGACCAATGACATCGGAAAGCACGGACAAGAGTCCCGAGTAGCGCGACGAGTCTTGGATGGGGCTTGCTCGAGTGTCGGGATTGGCAGAGTTAACCGAACGGGGGCTGGCAGAATTAACAAGAACGAAAGGAGACTCGAGGACAGATGCTGAACGCAAAGATGGCTGCTGGACCTGGCTAATACCAGGGAGCGGATGGGTCAAGGCATTCCTAACCTTAACGTCGTGAAGAAAGTTACAGGAATCTGCGAAGAGGCATCGTCCCTGAGAGAAAAACGGACATGGCCGTGCTAGAAAATTATTGAGATTGATCAGTAAGAGGACGATGGACAAAAAAATGAAACGGACATTTCTTCAGCCAGGCTGGTTGTTGCACGGACATTCCAGCGGTTCATTGAGGCGCGTCGGACGAGCAGGGGAGTGACATCGAGTTAGCCGGTTTGGCACCGGCAATTGAAGTTGTTTTAGAGGTTCACAGCCACCGTCACCGTCTGGCATTAGCCTCCAGAATCGCCCCGGCTCACCCTCTCAGTGTTCTCTCCGCGAGGCTGATAGCGGCTCAGTATCGTATCAACTTATGTCCGGTGACAACCGTCCAGATCGCCAAGGTAGAATTGGCCAAGGTGAAGAAACTAACATGCTCAATTTCCCACGTTTCGGATCAAAGTCTTCGAAGTCAGCCACTCTGGCACATTGGATAAGCAAAGTTGGGTAAGTGAGCAATTTTACAAATTCCTCGTAAGACAGTACTATCGTTTCATCTAAATTGTAAAAAACACAATAAATCGCATCTAGTGCTTCAACAACAACAGCCACACACTTCGGAGCGATAGTACATATTAAGATCATGCTGATACACTACCTCTGATTTTCTGCGATTTTTTGTATTTTATTTTGAGGGTATAGAGAACTTCCGACCTTTTGCACGACCTTTGTAAATTTTGTGACGCTTCAGGTCACACAACGAGCCGCAACGGGTTCTCAAATATTCAATCTCAGCACGCTCACGGCAGAGATGGCAGAGCAGAGTTAAGATTGGGAGTAATTTACAGTTGGGGACACGAAAAGTCCACCAATTTCGTATAGAAAGAAGGAGAATTTGTCAGAGAAAACTGATGGCAGATTTGGACTCAGACTGCTAAATGGAGCCCGAAAACCATCATCCAAAACATTTCCCACGAGGTTTTAAGTGCGCCAAAATTTTGGCCAAAATTTTTGAAACTTTACAGGGATATTGGATCACAGGGGTCAGGTGAGTGCAGCCTCAATGCCCTCTGCAAAACTAATTGGTGCTCTTTCTGTTTCTGCACTCCACTCAGCAGTTTTACCATTCAATCCCAGATTATATGGATTCATGAAGCAGAACGATCGGTTTATGAAACGACGAATGATGTTAACTGGGCATAAATTTAATACTTCCATCGCCACTTGCTAGGCCGCCGCAAAGTTTGGCTTTGACGCTTCACGGTAATGGTACTTTGACCACCCCCAGTATTGGAAAGCAAGCACTGTAAATTAGGGAACAATTGGACACAAGTAGAAAAAAATATGTACCATTTCTATTGGATTAAGTTCACAAGCACGAGGAACTTGGAAATCGAAGTGTTGGTCCCGCCATATTCCTTGCCCTCGACCACTGATTATTGATTACTAATGGTCATTGGTAGCCGAGCAGCTGCGTTCACCCTGCATTTTTTGATCATCTCAGACAGCTCTGATTGACACGTTCTTTACAGATTCAATCGCAGCTCTGAAAATAGAGACGATTGCATATATTTTCATTTTTTTTTGCATTTTTTTTTTGCATCGCGCCAAATTTTTGAAGGAAAATTTGGTCACATCGAAGGATAGACGAAATGTGCTCGTGCGGATCTCTTACACATGTCCTAAGCAACAGAGAAAAGTAGTTTTTACAGCTAGCTGATGTGATGTGATGTCAGGAAAATTCATTGATTAAACTGGATGACTTTTCGTGTCCCCAACTGTACAGTAGGACCGAATTTAAACAAAGGGCAATAACTAGGATTCTTAGTCTATTGCAGAATAGGATCCACCTGGGTCTGGGTACTATTGTAATTGAGGATATATAGGCACAGAATCTGGGTGAGGGAAGGAAGTGGCTCGCGAGGTTGGAGACGGAGCGGGCGGTGTTACTTCTCTGCACTCCTTCCAGGCAGCAACTGAGGTGAGTTTCACTTATTGCTCTTTTTATACCATATCTAAACATACTGTAGTAGGCATCGACTGCCTTTTTGTTCAGTTCTGACATCTACATCTTGTGCAGGCCCTTGAGAACCTCTCGTCCACAATCGCTTACATAAGCCATACACTTCTCCCTTTCGTATTTCGTTCTATCGCAACTGACAGTATGCCATAACGACTTTTGTACGCCCCGCTTCTTTGGCATGTTGATTTCATTTACCACGACAGCGGGGATCTTCAATTTCTGAAATTTTATGTAATCACTCAAGAACTTGAATGATGAAAGAAACAAGTTGCTGTGAATCGATTTCCGTCTCTCTACAGCAAGCTAACACGAGTCAGATTCCAATACCAGACGATCTCCTCCTCCTTTGCGCTGTACCTTGCGCTGTAACGCCCTTCTCAAGGACCTTTTACAAAGTAACGAATCAGCGCTCACCTGCACCCAATGCTACTTCTTATCGAGCGTGATTTCCCTCGTCACCATGTCAATATTGTGACATCGGCGGCATCTCGTCGAGCCTCGTGCCAGCCTTCACTTGGAGCGTATAGAAAGGAAGCGGCGTACCAGGTATCCTGTTTGCGCCCGCTGTTTAGGCTCTCTCTCAGCCGAGCGCGTACAGCGTCGAATGCGTGTCCTTGATCCGTGGACCTTTTCTGTGAGGTCTCTTTCTCATAGCGAGGGCCTTGCTGTAGCTTCCGCAGCGCTCGAGTCCTGCCTAGAAGGTCTAAATACGCAACTAGACCCTATATTTCAGGACTTGTGCTCCGTTACCGGCCTTTTAGAATTCGTCGTCTCTGGTGAGTTTTCTTTCTTACTCGTCCTTTAGACATTAGTTGCGAGTCTGATCCAGACCAGCCTTTCCGTGCAGTCGAGCGCTGGCATCTAGGATCCTGGATGCTTACCCGATCGATCCTGCTCTTGTTGAGAGTTCGCCCGCTGCTGATCTTCTCCGGATACTTTCGTCTCGTTTCTTTTCTTTACCTCTCTACCTTTTTTCTTCTCACGCGAGAGAAATCGGGGAGTATAAAGTATATGTTGAGAACGCACTACGGGCTCTGACATTGTTAACTTCTGTGGAGTTTTTGGCCACATGTGGCGCTGAAACGTGCGCTTTAGATGGCCTAGAGCACGAGAACGAATGGCTCGCTTGGTCAAGCAATAGGCAAAAGAGACGGAAAAGGAGGGTCAAGTCTGCCACGATCGATGCAACTTCGCTTCACAAGTTAGGAATAAATGTTCCCTCTAACGAGGCTAAAGCGTCTCAGATGGTTCGCAGTATCGCCGATAAGCTCAAGACGATCTTAAAAGTGCGTTCAGTTCCCTTCGGTGACTGCATTATGGGACACTAACTGATTCGTAGTTTTATCTCGAACTCCTTCACGAGCCACTTCTCGCACATTGGTTTAAAAACGTATATGTCTTGACCAATGATGATACAGTTACTAAGAATTGCACTGCGCTACATGAAACAACGATAGACCCGACCGTTGAACTCCAGCCGTCTGCTTACCCCATGGTTCAGCCCGTAAAGGCTGCACTATACTTCGACAACGCTGACGGATTTGGTGAATGGCAAATCATCATCGGTTCCGACGCGATGAGTAAACTACGAAAACTAGCGAGTGGAGATAGAAAAACGTGCGACATCATCGTGAAGAAGATCAGGTTATGTCCCACAATTGTTCTTTTGTTCCGTTGGTAGGTGAATTGACGACCCTCCGTGACAGAGAGCTTCCGAGGGGGCATTTTTCTCTCGATAACCATGAAAGGCTCAATGGTTCCTCAGGAGTACCTATTTATGAGGCTAGAGTGCTGGGGGATCTTCGCATAGTCGTAGGTCTCCTTTTTGTCGTGAAACTGATTGATTGTTCCGACATTCACACCCCGGGCAGTATCAAATTGACATCGTTTCCGACAAAGAACGCGAAGTGAGTTTAGTGTGCATTTCTTTTGTTGAGATTCTGACACAAGCGATGTCTTTGCAGAATGAGCGACAAGGTCAGAACTTGGAGCGCTCCATTTTTTTTTGTTCATTGACTGTCTTTTCAGCCATCAAAATATATGGCATATATTTCCACAAGGGAGTGAGTCGCATTTGCGACGTTTTGGGGCGACATCTTGCCAGAAAGGGAAAGGAATACAGTCACCGGTCTGGATATATTTCATCCCTGCTTGAATGATCGCTCACTCGACGTTTACAAATAGTTGTGTTTATCGGAATAGACCTGTGAATGCTGGTGGTAATGTTTATCTTCCGGCAAGCTTTCCCCCAGAGAGCAGTATCGAAAACAACACTAAACGAACGCCACTTGTACTTTCTGAGGAGGACATGGGAGAGGTGTTCACACAATTATGCTCATTAATAGTTATTCACATAGATAAAGTTGCATTCTCTTCTTGTGTGCGCCATTTTCTACTTCTAGCTTATCGGGGTCTGAGATCGAGCCTTTGCGCGGCCTTGGTAAATATACTGTTTTCTTGCAGGTATGATTTCCGTTTGCTCGTTCTTGTTGAACGCCACTGATCGTACTTCTACAGGCTTTCTTAAATGGTCCGTATGCTCTCGCACACAAAGCTCATATGTTTTATATGTCATTGCAGGTCTACTCGCAAACCAAGATGCAGAGCACGTCTTTGAACTGTCGTATGAGGCTCTATAATACACTTATCAAGCTAAACGCGTCCACATAACCAAGAACAAGTGCCCACCGAGGCCTTTTGTGAGCGGCTGTGGAAAATGTGGCCAATATATTCGAACAAAGATGTCATACGTGACAAACGATCCTTTGCCCTTGACATCATCGGTGTTGACGAAAAGCTTTGAAACATATTGCATCTCCGGGTCATCCTCGGCAAGAACACCTGCGGCAATCATTTCAACGAGCTAAAACAGGTTCATAAGCTATTTCACCCGGTGCTAAAGCCAAATGATTACTTGGTCGAATTTGACGAACAGAGGAAAGTGCTTGTCCTGCAACAAACTGTATTTCTTTGGGACGTCCGCGCGAACTATATCATTGCGATTCACCAGACAAAATTCTTTGATTCGAGCATGCATCCTTTTCAGGTCTTCACGAGAATATCCAGCTAACGCCAACGACCCAAGGAGTTTTATGAAATATTCCTCCACCTTATCTGCCAAAACACGAGATTTCGTCACGAAGATCTGGCGAGGCTTTGGCATATCCCTGCCAGATGTTTCCATTTCCCAAGCCCGCTGGATTCCGAATATTTTAAAGAGCATGGTCGTAGTTTTTCTGAACACGTGAGTCAAATATACGCATAGGATATCCGGTTTACCGTACCCAGTACCACTCCTCCCTATAACGTAGCATGAGGTTGCGCTTTCCGTGATTGCACGCTCGAGTGGGCTATGTAGAGTGTCAGTGCTGAGTCTTAATTGATGAATCTCCATGGCTTGTTTTTTCAGAGATCGTCGGTGCGTAATCGTGATTTATGGTAGGTATGGAATCACTCAATTTCTTCAGGCGTCATCGAAGGATCGGAGAAGTCGCTGGATCCCCCAGACGGATTCCTCAATGAGATATATAGTGGGCTTTCAGCCCGAAGCAATCCGACATTCGCAAACCAAAGGTAGATGTTATACGCGCTTTTTGGGACGTATTGTAAGCTGAAGAAAGAACGTGGTCATCATGATGTCGCGGATCGAACGCACGCGATACTGAAAGCACTTCTTGGTGGTGTCCCGTTGGGAGGAGAAAGGGTTGATTATTTGTGCGTCCAAGTGCCCACGGTGAAACTTCACTCCTGCTGAATGTTGAGCGATCAAGATACGTAGATGAAGCACAAGACAATTTGCTGATCGATGCCCTCCGTACGGTCCTGTCCACGTTTTTTACTTTCGAGTCTCTGATGGTTACCTCAGTCCTGAGACTAATTTGCCGAAATCCCAAAGGACTATTCTGGGCAGGCGACATTGCTCAGACTATTTCTCCAGGAAGTTCTTTCAGGTTTGAGGATCTGAAAGCATTTTTATACCGTATAGAAGTAAGAAACCATTTATTAATATGGCTGACATCTTACTACCCTTTACCTTATAGCAAGATCAAACCATGCACCTGATCCAGGAACGCTCGGTTGCCGAGCCTGCAGTGTACCAGCTTGCAACTAATTACCGTTCGCATGGCGGCATCCTCAGCTGCGCCCATAGCGTCATTGAACGTATCATGTATTTCTGGCCCGATGCTATTGACAGCCCGCAGCGGGAAGACTGGATCGTCGATGGTTTGAAGCCAGTATTTTTGCGTGGTTGGGAAGAAGAAGAAATTCGATATGAGCGGTTTTTATTTGGAGAATCGTGCGTCGTTTTTTTTTCTTGTTTTTTTCCTGTTTTTCCTGAAGTTTATCTCTCAGAGGGAGCCGAATCGAATTTGGGGCTAATCAATGTAAGTGCAAAATAATATTGTGATCTTTTTTTTATATTTATAAGGCCCCCTAAAGGTATTCTTGTACGAAACGACGAGGCATTGGAAAAACTTCAAGAACAACATGGGAAACATTATGTGAGACTGTTTTGTAACACGAATTCATCTTACCTTCATTCTAGGACGATTTACAGCAACAAGAGTCTCGAATTCAACGACGTGAGTTGTGAAGTGGTTCTCTGTACCTCGACGGGATTTGACGTTTGGATGTAGGTTTTGTTGTATGACTTCTTCGCGGACTCTGCCATCGACATATCACGCTGGCATGTAGAAAATAGAGATGGAATGGGATCGGTGAACGTGCCTGCACCACCTTTTGAAAGGAACGATAGTCGTTTTCCTGGGATATGCAGCGAGGTATGTGGATCTTGATCCGAGGAGTTCCCGTTCCTCCTGCTGACAGAGCCTATAGCTGAAGCTATTGTATGTCGGTATCACCAGTGCAAGAAAAAACTTGTGGATTTGCGACAAATCTGAGAAAAGCGAGCCTATGCGGGTAATGCAGGTTAAATATCCTATGGTATTGGCATTGCCTATGTGCCAATCAGATGATCTTGACTGCTCGCAACCAGATTCAGAACTGTACGCCCGGGACGGATGCTCCACGTCTCGTCATGTCTTCGGCACCAGAG
>JBBPKB010000549.1:0-12320 GCA_038089035.1 Boletellus dicymbophilus
TGTACTTTTCCATTGTCCGGCGCAAGGCAGCCTGAGCATCGCGGGACAAGGTATCAGCTTCATTTATGACTACCACTGTGGGCTCCGTGAGCGCTAGTACGAGACTTGCTTGTAGGCCCGACCTTTGAAGCGTTGTTTAGCGTTAAGGTCGACTTGTTGCGTCTGAGCAACCTCCTTTATCAGCTCCTGGATAATAACTCGGTCATAATTCCCCGCTTCACTTGTAGTAAAATGAGTTCACTTATACAGCGACAAAACCTGGCAGGGAATAGCATACCTGGGTGTTATTTCTATGTGGTAATTGCTCTGAACGAGGTTGATCTCGATCTTACGTCTCGAGGGTGAGACAAATACCCTCTGGTCAATTTTCAGCTGTCGAGGGTGCTTGGTTAGGTCTTCCTCTTGGACGGGCCACATCACACACCTTCTCAACACCAGTTCCAAACAATTGCCGCAGCGTACAACTTATTCTCGTCTTTTTACCGGCACCAGACGGTCCATAGAAGAGTACGTGAGGAAAGTCTCCGGAAGCAGCAAGGGATTTTAAACGAGCTGACAAGCCGTGGTGATAATGGAGGTCATCGAGCGTCTTCGGCCTGAACTACAGGGGAGAGTGAGCAGGTGTGTGGCATGACAGAGTCCTGACTTGCCTTGTCCACCCAGAGAGACATAGACGTTCAAGTACAAGACGTGACCACAATACGCGTTACGTCACGCGTTTATTAGTCAGCAACTTTATAAAACTCGATCCATCACGCTCAGCGAACCGCAATGCAACTAGGTAATCCACGGCCTTTGTTTCAAACGAAGCTGCCAACGGGACGATCCAAATCCAACACACGCGGTCCCCATAATTGAGAGCGACTCACGTTCAAGGTGAATAGTCAGGAAAATACAATAGGTAGAGACATAATTGAAGTAGCGTCAATCCGGCTGTGACCTCTTACAATTTACCATTGAACCTTTTCCGACATATCGACCAGAAGTTACAAACTCGAGATGCTATGTGGAAAGCTTGGTGGTAACGTGGATTAAAGATCGGCCGAAACTATTGGAGTTAGCCAATCGGATACGATGGTTTGGTGCGGCTTGTGAGGGCATGCACGTGACTTGAGTAATGGCCTGGCCTCTTGATGTACGGGCCACACATACCATTCAGCCACTGCCCAGTTCATGTCTTGACACACCCGGACTCATCTCCAGGACAACATTATTCGTGTTCCCAACATTGGGACCTTCACGATCCATCTACTATTTCTTGTTTGTAACTGCTAGATCGACTTTTGCACCGCGTCTCCCCACAGACCATTGGGTGTTTATCTCCACCTCCTGGTTCTTGGGCTGGAATGCACTTCCGTTGCAAACATCTCTGTCTATAGGTGTGTGTATTCTTTTGTTCAACTGCAGGATATTAAGCCCGGCTTATAGGATCTTATTTCGCCTTCGAGCCAGTATAGCATACCTTCCAATGAACAGCATCAAATCACACGAAACACTTGCCGTTGGCACGGTCACGGTCCGCAGAAAGCCTGCACTCACCTATCAATCTCCAGTTCGAAGTACCGCAGGATTTCACCCCGAGAGAGCCCTCTTTACATCGCATTGCGCCACCGAAGCTCTATTACCGACGTCAGCACCGGCTCCGACACCTGAACTATCTCGAAGAAGCACTATTGCGCGCAAGCCAAGTCGTCCCTACACGACGACTCCCCTGTTACCATTGTATCACCCTTTCGGCACTCTGGCGTTATCACTCCCAGATTTGGATCCTACTGTGTTCGGCTTGCCCGCACCGGTGGCTGTATTCGATGATCCCACGCATCGACCCTCCAATCACCAACGCCGGCCCGCAACCAAAGTTCGTGATGCAGAAGACCCTGCTGCGTCCCAACCCCCTTCGTTCACTGTGGAGACACTTATTCCCGATTCTGAGATAAAGGAAAAGCCAAGTCCACGCAGAAGACGGGCTGGCGGAAAGCGAAAGCGCAAGGAAGCAGAGGACGGGGATGGCACGTACCCTGCCAAGCGCCCGCGTCATCCGAGATCATCAGGATTGTCGGGCACACGTGGTTTAAGCAGGGAAGAGGGTTCACCGACACTCTCCAACGAGACATCACCTGCTTTGGACGCGGGCAGAGGCAATCTGACTGAAGACAAGAAATCCGAGCGGCGCACTACTCGCTCGCGTGGCGCTACCGCACGACGAGGCTCCACTGCCAGTGAAGACACAGCGACTTCTACTTCCCGTTCGGTAACGGGAGAGAACACTGCCACCCCTCTTGTTGAGCCTAGTGGAGAGCGGATCGAAACCGAAGAACTCGCATCCATCGATAACTTGAACGAGGGAACTGCTGCTGACGTTGAATCAAAGCCTGAGAGAGGAGGCTCGGCAGACAATATTCCTGCCCTTCAACAACAGGAAGTCTAGTTTTATGATGCATTGACAGTCGATTTTCCTGCCATGTTGTATCTTCATCAATGATGCCCAGCCCTTTTTCAACCACAAAGATCATTTATATTGTATCTCACTCTAAATTGTTTTCTACCTGATTCTTCTCTGTACATGAGGTCATTGCCAAATGCAATGCATCCGGGATCCTGAATCATGCGTCAAGTCACCTATAATAGTGGAGGCCTGCTAGGGCTCCGATCCGTCTTCGACGTTGAGGAAATCAGCATGGCCAGGCGCGATTGAGTACGGTATTGAATCATCTGAACATTTGCCAGGATTTATGATGCTGAAGATGGCAGGGCTTCGTTCCAACAGCAAATATTTCGGACAGGCGGCGACTCTGTTAAGTTAGGTGGTTTACGCACGACGATGATGGGCCGACGGAGCGCTGACTCGGACACGCGTAACTTTGTCACCAGGACAGGCTATATGTGCGATCGCGTAATTTCCTTCGCTTCCCCTCCATACGCTTCGGCCAACTAAATAATACATATGTAATTTCCCAGTACTCAACACGGTACGTTACACTCGTTGTTTTATACCGTCGTCCTCCTCATCCCCGTCCCCGTCCTTTTGCCCCTCCCCGCCTCATGGAGGAAGTTGCAAGAGACGAAATTCGTCCCTCGTTTTCAAATCCATTCCTTTCTGGTCTGCTCCTCGCCCCCATTTTCTTTGGCCCTGCTGACACCTTAACCAGGGCATGTTGCCCATGAGAACGACGATCCTTTCGCTGACCCAGTCGAAGATGCTACTCTTGTCGTTACCACTCCCCCTCCCCCTGATGTTCCCGTACCCGTTCCAGCGGGGCAGGGTCCCGACCTTGCTGCTGCTTCACCCAAACCGCCCCTTTACAAGCGTCGTTGGTTCATCGTCGCCGCCATCATAGGAGTCTGCGTTGCAATTGCCTTGTTGTTCATCATTTTGTTTCCCGTTGTTAAAGCCATCATCCAGGATATTGTCAACAAAACTACCCTCGACATAACAACAGCCGCCATTACCAACCCTACGAATGCTTCGTAAGTCTGGTCCCATCCAAAAATATACTTGCTCTTACTATCACTATGCTGTCAGTTTTTTGTTGTCTTTGCAGGGAACCGTACGTAAATCCACTCTTTCTCCCATCAGAATGCCATATTTTATTAGGTTTTTCATACTGGCATATTTTCCGCGGACATCTCCTTCCCAACTCCCGTAAACGTCAGTTGGATGGATGGCTCCACAAAGGTTCCCATTGGATATATGCAGTTGTCCACCCTATATGCTCGCAACAAACGTGCCACGCTGAATGATACAACCACCTTCCATATCACGGACCAAGACGCCTTTGGTCGTTTCACGTCTGCTATGATCACGTCTCAGAATTTTACTTGGCAGCTGGAGAACTACGATCTTTCCGTCCAGGCGTTGAAATTCCCTACGGCTAATGGTGTCTCGTTCAATAAATTGATTACCATCAACGGTGAGTGTCATTCTTTACTTCTCTTAAATGAAATCTCATCTCATGCCTCGTAGGGACCAACAATTTTGCCGGAAATGTACTATTGAAGGAGTTGCAGCTGCCCAGTGACAGTGCCTCTGGTGGTATCAACTTTGTCACGATCGCGGAGCTGAACAATTCAAGGTTGTTCCCATTCAGTCATGTCATATTAGAATAGTTACTAAAAAGAGCATGTCCAGTCCGTTTGCACTCGATCTTGGGACGGTGGTTTTTGATCTTTCCTACCAAGATGTTTATCTGGGTACTGGCACTGGCCCAAACACACAAATGGTATTTTTGATTTTCTGGCGACGGAAGACGACGCTTACGCATCTCCAAGTCCCCGGGAAGCAATAACATCACGCTTAGCGGGGTTCTTGTCCCCCAGACTACAGCTGCCAATCTTGCCGCTGTTTCTCAGCTATTCACCAATTTCCTTAACCACCAGAATTCACCCGTCCTCGCTACTGGAAAATCCACCACTCAGTCAGATGGAACGACGATATCTTGGTTAAGTCAGGGTATCGAGAGTCTCGTATTAACTGTCCCGTTCCAGTCTGCAGCACCGATCAATCCAATTCAATCCATTGATATCGGAAGTTTGGCACTTGCATTTTCCCCAGAGACTGCGTGGAGTCCCCAGGCCAACAGCAACTCGGTTCAGGCTTTTATGAGTATGCAAATACCAATGATCTTCTGCGATCCGGAACTGATGAATCGATTGCGATATAGAACTCCCTTTCGGATTCAACGTGTCGATCTCTGAGATTCAGAACCAATTTAACATCGTCAAAAATGGTTCGATTGTTGCTGGGCTTTCTACGGTGCGTTGGATAATATGTCTGTATGTTATCACCTTATTGACTTGCCATGACAGCCCCTTGGCGCTTCTGCTTCGTCTGTCAGCGTCTTAGGACCGACGGATACTCAGGGTCAAATTAATATCACCATTTCAAATGGGTTTCTCAACGCGACGAACGCAGAGCATGGATCATTTTGTGCATTCAGTTAGTTGAAACTCTTGTTTTTATAACAGCCCCTTCCTAATATTGTTTATCTTGAGACGTGGAACTTACGGACTCGCAGACCACCGAGTTTCTGATGATAGGCAATTCGACTGCTGTGGCAAATACAAGCATCGGCCAAATTACGCTTGACCCCATCCAAGTCAATGTGACAACGAGTCTGGCTGGTCTGCAGGGTTTGAAAGGGTGGACTGTTATCGAATCTGTAGATGTGTTGGGTGGTACCCAGGAAGCCCTGAGTCTTGGTATCAACGGTTAGTTATGCGAGCACAATTCCTAGACTATATGCTTACACTCATCATAGTGTCCATTTTCAACCCGTCAAACCTTCAATTGACAACGGGTGATCTGAGTATGTTCTTGCGGGGAGATAACTGTGAACCTGTTAAATTTACATTTCTTTTCAGCTCTTCAATTACAGAGAGGCGGGGTCACTTTGGGCACTGCTCTGTTGCCCAACTTGACGTTGTACACCGGGAACAATTCACTGTCCTCAACATCTAATTTCGAGGTGATTAGATATTTTAATCAGATTTGTATGTACTTACCGCCTTTTCAGCCAAACAATAGCCCGGAAGGAACACAGACACTTAATGATTTTGTTAGTGGCAATGGTCCGTGATTTTCCTAGTAATCTGATTTAAACTTAGCTATTTCCGTAGATGTCGAGCTTTCTATCGTCGGGTTCAACGGTAGCACGCAAGTGGATTCTTTGTTGGCTGCTTTCGAAAGTTTGAATGTCACCGCGACTTTGCCTGGTTTAAACTCGAGTTTGTTGTCTAGCGGTTCCTTGAAAAGTAGGTCTACCGGACTTGATTATACCTTCTTCTGATCATTTTATTAGTACTCTCAACGACTTTCCATGAGAACAACATTAGCCAGGTTGCTGTGAATATGTCCAATCCATTCACAGCAGGCTTCGAAATTACACAAATCGCATCCTCTGTTACATCTCACGGACTCGCTCTTGGCTCAATTCAGACAGCTACCAATTTTTCCGCTGCTGGAAAATCGACCAAGTCATCTCCTCCACTGGATCTTAACATGAACTTTGATCCTGCGATGTTATTTACTCTTACCCGCGTTTTGGCCGTGCAAGCTAGCCTTGATCCGACGCCCTTGGATGGCATTGTGGCATTGGGGGGATATTCTTATGTCCTGCCCACAAACACAAATTCGACTCCAGCTAGTGGGAGCGATATCTATAAGTACGAATGTTCTGTAGCTCAATTATTTTCGCTAAAAGGATCCTCCCCAGTGGCTTCAACCTAACTAGTTTCGTCGACACAGCCTTTCAGCAGCTGCATTGCGACGTAGAGCTGTCTGCAGAACTTACAATTGGTATGTCACCTTCTTGAGTCGCCCTTTTCAGATTCCTTATCTTTGCTTTAAGGCGAATACAGTACAACCTTAAACTACACTCAGCCTAGTGTTCCAATCACGACTGATAGTAGCCTTAATCTCATCTTACCTGTTTTGGCGCAGCCCATTGTGCAAAACATCGTATCTGGAGTCGTTCTCGGGTGCGCACAATGGTCACCCAAGTGTTTCTTTTATCAAGCTTACGGTCTACTAGCGTCAGTACCGTCGTTATTTCGAATCCGCAGCAAACTTCCTTCGGTAATCTGCTTCCTGTAATCTGAAACGCTCTAGCTCAATGAAAACAAACGCTTAGGGATTCAACTCAACGGAAGTATCACTGATGCTGGACCCTGTGAGATACCATGTAGGCGAATGCCATATGCAGAGGTACTGACATTTCTTCAGTTGACGCCACCATCTCCTTTGGAAATGGTTTGGCCGTTTCTTGGGATGGCCAGGCTCTCGGGACGGTGAAAATGGATGATGTCAACATTGTAGGCGATGTTGGAGCAATTCTCGATCTCCAGACCACGTTCGAAGTAGCGGACGTCAACGTGCTCGCGAACTTTACCAATGTGCTGCTCAATGAGGAATCGTTCCAGTGGGAAATTTCTGGGGAGAATCTCACTAGTAAGACATTTCTAAATTGCAGAAAGCTGGGACCTCATGCATCTAAATATTTAATCAGTTGGCGCTCTTGGTATGTCCTGGAATCTGGAACACAAAAGCCCTTTCAAACCGTCTCTTTAGGCATTGAGGTTCCAGGAATTTCACTGCCGCCCAAGACTGTCACCCTTAAAGGGTTCGATGGATTACAGAACGGCGTTACAATCAACTCGTTTGACCTACCCGCCGATGATCCTTCTGGCGGGATCCAATTGGCCATCCAATCGACAGTAACTAATGTGGGTAAACGTTAACTTGTGGTAACCTTTGAGATGGACTTGAGCATACTATAGCCTTCGCAAGTTGGTATCGAGTTGAGTTCTATTACTTTCAATACCTATGCTAGTGGAATCGAGATTGCCTCTGTATCGTCTTCGTCGTCCGTTACGCTTGCTCCTCGGTCCACGTCATCCCTACCTCTTGCCGGTAGGCTTATCCCACAGAACACCTCTGAAGGTTTGGCTGTCGTATCGGCAATTTTCAACAACTTTATTCAGGGGAAAGACAGTCAAATAACGGTTCAAGGAGCAAGTGCTGGGCCTGCTGATGTAAGCTCGATACAAAACGTTACCTTGTATATTTCTGAAAAATCCAAAGGTTATATGGCTAAACGAAGGAATCCAAACCCTCCAAGTTGTGACGTCATTGCCTAACCAGGGAAAACTCGAGATGATACAGTCAATTGCCTTGGAACAGATGCAACTGTTGTTCACAGAGTCCACGGCATACGACCCGACATCAAGTAGCAATGCTACTACTGCATCTTTCACCTTCCCGTTCGCCTTCCCCGTTGATATCACATCCTTGTCGCAGAATATCAGTGTTGGCTTCAACGGACAGTCGTTCGCTGAACTTGTCATTCCGGATGCGCCAAGCACCACCGATGTTCAGTCCCGCATTATCTACCTAACCTTTTCCGACGTACCTTTCGCGGTGTTCGCAGATCAGCATTCTGTTTTCGACAACTTTATCGCTGCCACTACCCTTGGGAACGTGCAAACGCTTGCCTTATCGGGAACTGTTGATGCAGTAGCTTCCACTGCTGTTGGGGTCTTGTCGCTATCAGACATTGTATTTTCTGTCAATTCTTCCATTGCCGGTTTACAAGGTCTCGTGGCCAAGCCAGTTACTGTGGCCAATCTAGACGTCAATCACGGATATTCTGATTACCTTCTGATCACAGTCGACACTGCGCTTTACAACCCAAGGTGAGTGATACAAGTCTCCTCCGCTGTACCGCACTGAGAATTGCTGTGCCTCAGCAATTTGACAATTGGTAACAACCCAAGCTTTTTTCCTCCAAAATACTCATTCGCTTTCAGGTACGGGAGACGTTTCTTTCGCGTTACAATTTGGGTGAGCGCATTCAGCAACTGGCATCTAGGCTCTGATTGACCTATCATTGATTAGGGGAGAAACGATCGGGTCTGCTGATTTGGTGAGACATTAAGTTCACGTTGATGTCGGTTGCTTGATCCTTGGCACAGAACAACCTGGTAATACAGCCTGGTTCGGTCAATTACACAACCAGTGAGAATATTCTTAAAGAGTAGGATTTTGGTACTCAAAGGTTATTCCCCGTCAGATGTTCTATATTCGCCGCAGGGCAGCTCTGAGACTGCTGCGGGTCAGACGATGCTGGAGAACTATCTTCAAGGAATTGATTCCAGCACAGTTATCCTTGGGACAACCAATTCTACTCCCGTCCAATCTTTGGTGCTGGCGTTATCGCAGATCAAACTCTCCCCTGTCACCATTCCTGCGCTGCATCAAAACCTTATCAATACTGCTACCTTGGAATTCCCAACTGATATTGTACAGACGGGAGTCGCATCCACTTCGTTTACCCTTGGTAACCCCTTTACGGCTAGCATCAACTTGCTCGAGGTCGCGGCTACAGCGACGTTCCAGAACTTGACTGTCGGCACTATCAGCAACGTTGACCTATCTTCGAACCCCATCAGCGCGCCCGGCCACAGCAACATCACATCGCCAACGCTCCCGTTCAACTTCAATCTAGATCCGCTGACGATCATTGAGCTGATTACAAATTCAGCGCAGGAACATAATGTGGATCTTGGGCCTTTGGCGCAGTTGTTCCAGCTGGTTATCGATAACCCTAGTTACCATCCACCCGTGCGCACCTCGATTGTCGTCTTATTCACAACGAAGTTAACTGGTTACTTCAGGTTAATACTTCTGTCGATACCAGCGCCCAAACATGTGTTAGGTGAGCAACGAGATGACTTCGACTTTGCTAGAGCTTGCTCATCCATTTTGTTCAGCGGGAATCAATTTGATTTCAATGACGCTATCCTCAATGCCCTGAAGGGTCTTCAAGTTGATCTGGCTATCAACACCTCGTTAGCATTGGACGATTGTAAGCCATTGTCTGTTTGGCTCTTCTGAATCCTCACACTTCGCTACAGATGCAACGAGTCTGTCTTTCTTACAGAAAGGAGTGACAGCTATCGTATGAACCATCACCTGTCTGGATAAACATATACTGACACTGGTGGTTCCAGACTGACCAAACGGTTCTGTATCTTATCGGAGCTGTTGCTGCACCGATAGCACAAGATCTGGTGAACGATGCTGTCCTCGCTTTTTCTGAAGCCAACATCACGTACGCCTTCTCTTAATGATAAGCGTACTATTACTTATTGTTGTATAGAAATATCTCGAATGACGGCTTTGAGCTCGCCCTTCAAGGTTCTCTAACGAATATCGGGCCACTGGATGTATCAATCGAATTCGTTGATGGGCTCACGTGCGTCGAGCGGTATTCGTTGCGAGTATCCAGCTCACGATGGCTTTAGCGTAAATTGGCAAGGCAACGATATTGCGACTATTTCCCTTCCTTCTGGTGAGGACTATCATGCATATATTTCGGACTTGATTCGAACTTGAATTTGTAGTTTGCGCTGCGGCCAACACGGGTGTTCCGAATTACGCACCAAGTGGAACACTGACAATTACTGATCAGACACAGTTGGTGCTTCCGCTATGTCGGCGTTCACCATGCTAATGCGCTTTGTATAGATTCACCGCGTTTGCAACCTACTTGCTTCATAACCCAAGCTTTGATTGGACCATTTCCACGCCTAGTCTTCGCCTGACTGCTCTTGGCACGATCTTCGACAATGTATCCTTGACGAAGAACATTACATTGAAAGCCTTTAATAACCTGCCTGGAGTGACCATCAGCAACTTCCAGCTCCCGGCTGATGATCCTGCAGGAGGCATAACGATCAGTACTGATTCAGCCATCCCGTCATCCGCTCGTACGTCGGACGGTGTTGTTCGCATTCCATTTCATTCTTGACATCCTTTCATAGAGCTTGGTATCGATTTAGGCACTGTTACGTTCCAAGCATACTTCGACAACACCTTGATTGGACGTGAGCTCTTTCTGTTTTTTGATCTTCGTACTCTTGTCTCAGAAGATGTCATCCCTTAGCATTGACCGCCACGGACCTCGTACTCGCTCCTGAGGGACAAGTGACTTCACAGCTTGCGGGTCGTATAGTTCCTCAGAGTGGCAACGACCTAAATGTTATCGGCCAACTGTTTTCAGAGTACCTTTCAGCGGACAATATTACGCTGAATGTTACAGGAGAATCAGTCCAGCCAACCGGAGCAAGTTCACCCGTTACCTGGCTAAGCAACGCATTCAGCACCCTCACTCTTGCAGTCACACTTCGTGGCCAGAAATTCGACGTGAGTGATGCAGTGGGGGATTTCCTTCAACTATTAACTGTCAGAATAGATCATCCAATCCATTGCATTGACGGACCTTGGCCTGGTTATGGAAACACAACAAGAGGCGTTTGCTCCGCTATCGAGTTCGGAGAGCACTATCGCAGAGTATAAGAACCCCTTTGGCTTTTCGCTGCAAGTCATACAGTCCTCCGTCAACATGACTCTTGGTACAGGAGGAGTGTCTGCCGCATCTGTCAGTGCAATAGCAATTCGAATGATGACCTGGTTAACATTTCAGTTTAGCTTAATCTCCCACAGTCCAATACTGTCGGTGGCGTCTCGACAGGGAATCTTGCAGCTCTTCCGATCAGCTTCCATAATGTCCCACTCGTATCGCTCAACGACGCTGCATTCGAGTCAATGTTTGCCGAGGTTACCGATAAGAGCTCAGCGACCTTGGATCTGAGTGGGACTGCTGACGTGGTAGCGAAGACATCCATCGGTGATGTACCTATTTCAGGTATTCCATTTGATGTTAGCTCCACCTTGAAAGGTATTCCAGTTATCTTATCACCGGCGACTTCTATCTTATCGTATTCGGTATAGGCATGAACTCGTTCGGAGGCACCGCTTCTATCAGCGATGTGACCATCACAGGCAGCGGTGGAACCGACGGTGATCAGTACATTATCTGTCCGCTCACGGTGGTGATGAATAACCCATCCAACGTCTCGCTGTCGACAACGGAGATTTCTCTTCCTGTGCTCTATGAAAATGTGATGATCGGGCGCGCTGCATTTGATGTAAGCCAACGTGCCGGATAAAAGTTATCGTTGCCCTAAGTAACATTTTTATTTAGACGTTCAACCTAACCTCCGGCGAAAACACCATGTCTGGGGAGTTCCATTATGAACCCACGGATGCGAACGATACGGTTGCTGAATCATTCTTGACGAGCTTTGTACAATCCAAGAATGTTCTTCCCTTGACTGTGCAAGGGGATGACGCGAGCTCCCCTTTTACTTCGCTTAATCCCGCACTTGAAGGGGTGACGCTTCAAACAAGCGTGACGGGTGAGTGCAAGTAGATAGTAATCGTACATGTGTGCTGATATTCTTTCGAGGATTAAATGTGCCACCCATCATTACTCATTTGTATGCTACGATCTCGCTGACCACCGTGACGACAAACGAGGTCCAACTGAGTTTTGACGTGAGAGCTTACTCGTTTTGACTAAGGCATAAGAATGATACTGACATGCTAATCAGATTCACAATCCCTTGGAGGCTGACCTCGTGATCGAATTTATTCAGGCGGATGGTCTTGTAAACGGAGAGATCTATGCTCACTTTGATCAGGCGTTTAGCAATTTGGTCATTCCCCCGGGTCAGACTGTGAACAGCGGGACATTTTCGAATGTGGTTCTCACACAGGGCGCAATGGCATCACTTGGGATTATCCCGCTGGGATACATGGACGTTCAGGCGGTTGCAACCACGCGGTAGGTTGGATGAGTTTGATCACCAAAAATTGGCCTTACGGAAATATGACAGCGTCGGCGTGAACGGATACCAGATTCCATGGCTTCACGTCAATCAAGCTAATGTTGCGACGGATTATGATCTTGGCGGTCTCT
>JBBPKB010000550.1:0-12320 GCA_038089035.1 Boletellus dicymbophilus
ATGACGACGGGAATGATGCGACAGCTTGACTCGGGACCATCCATGTTCTCACCACCCGCATTCCAACCACCCACAACAACAATGGCGTCCATTTGCCTACTATTCGCACAGCAACGACAAGGGGCTAAGGGCGAAAGTGACATAGCCATGTGCCCACCGGCAGGATGACGATAAGGGCAACATGAAGGCGAGGGTAGCGACACAAGCGCCTAGTTCTCCACCTACGACGACAACTACAACGAGGGTGAGGGGACGCGACCACGTACCCACCAGCATGACGTCGAGGAGGGCGAGAGTGACGCAACTGCGTGCCCCCCGCCATAGCGACAACAACAGGCGACGACGATTGTCAGGTGATAACTTCATTGAGGGTGCGAGGGCGACACAAGCGCAGAGTCCACTATAATGACAACGACGAGGGTGAGGACGCGATTGCGTGCACACCACGGTGATGGCAACAAGACGGCAAGGGCGACGCAAGCATGTAGTTCACCCCCCACAGCGACAATGACATTGAATGAGGGTGAAGGCATGCAATCGTGTACCCACCATCACGATGACGACAAGATCGAGAACAACTCGATGAGACGGCGGGGGTGATGTACCACCTTATTTAATGTGTATATACATTCCATAGATGCTTAGTACGTGCTAAATTTTTGTATAATTTGTATACATGGCATGCAATTAATTGAAAAAAGTGCAAAGTCCATCGAAAAAACAAGCTAATAACTATGCAGACATAATATCAAAAAAAGGGAAATGCAATTTGAGTCTAAAAAGCGCAGTGGGGGTCGAGGAAGTGCGGCGGATAAATCTGCAAATGTAACGTCGAAAAGCGCGGTGGGCCAAAAAAGCGCGGCGGGGGCCGAGCGCCGAGAAAGTGCGGCGGACCAAAAAAGCGCGGCGAATAAATGTGCTGACGTAGCATCATACCGGACAAGCCCGGGTTCATTTTATACCTTATCTGTCTAAAATGCCTCAGGCACCCTGAATTTGCATTCGGAATCACCGTTGCGCCATTTTTGCTCGACCTAGAACATAAATGGCAGCGATTCGTTTCTGCCAACAATAAGACTGTAACAATAACTTTTGGATTCCAAACTGAACGTTCCAAAACTTTGATGACGATACGCGTGTATGTCCGCAGTGTGCGTTGCGCCGTGAACAAATCTAAAACTTCTGAAACGTTCGCGCAGTGATGGGTCCATCCATCTCTCCCCGACGACTACGAAGGGCTCTGGCTTGACCCGCAACCGAATATTACTTACTAGTTGTCTTCAACTCGGAGTGCCGAAATCTGAACGTAGAAACTTAAAGGAGCGTTGGCCTCACCGCTGATAATCACTTGCCTAAGTGGACTCACACGTCTGAGCCATTACTATGACTTCATGTTTGTGAGCGATTTACTAAAGACTCGACAAGATACCAATTCGTAGAGGTGTGCGACTCGTACAACCTACGAGATGTACAATATATTCAAGTACAATAATCGCGCCGAGCACTGTATACGAGGAACAGCCATGCATGGCCTTAGACTGTACATCCGCTCCCCAGCCAGGGATTCGCTATCTTTACCAAGAAAACAAAGTTTACATTCACATACATCGATTCAAACAACTAGTATATACATTGTATCGTCATCATAGCTGTGAACTTAACCAGACTTCACGACGATCATGGCAAGTCACCGACATCGTACAAGCTCGATCAGTAAGACGGACAGTCACATATCTTCACCTCCACAGCCCAAGCATGGTGAGGAAGAAAGAAAAGAAGTTTCCTGACAAGGCATATCCGTGGTCGCCGGCTTCTGGCAACCCAAGCACAACTTGACCTTGCACCTGTACTTCCTCCGAGGCACTCGAATTCGGGCACAGTTGATACCATTCCTCTGTGTTCGATGCGACATTATGGTGATGACTCATCTAGTTAGGATGGATTGTAAATACGTACCTGGTGCGACTCTACCCTGTTGTACAGCCGCCAAGGTTGGCGCTTCAGCCATCACAACAGCGAACCCCCTAGGGGACATGGACGAGTCAGATCATTGAGAAAGAAATCGCACTGATAGATCGGAATCGGCGTACTGGCCAAGGTGCCAATCAATGTGGCTATCACAAACACGGACATACGTTTTAGTGGCGGTTAAAGTTTTGGAAGCAGTGAACGACTCACCAGTGGAGAAACCAAGGTCCCGGATTGTTCGTCTCGAAACGGATGGTGACGTTGTCTGTGGCTAAACTGCCTATGGCCACGACATCTCGTCGAACGGGATCCACATAGTTAGTAGCATTGGTACCCGCAGTTCTCACAACATAAAAACTATGCTAGATCAAGGTTTAGTTGGAGATAAAAATGCTCCAGCTAGCCACGTACGCCATGCAAATGTATGGGATGCTGAAAAGGTATAGAGTCAGCATATAAACGATAGCAAGACGAATTACACACAGGACCGCTAAATGCCACTTTAGTGTTGGGGAAGCTTAATTCTATGACCTTGTATGGTGGAAGCACGTAGACACTTCCTTCTGGCAGTAGTTGCGAAGCATGTCTTGCTCCACTGAGAATCTGAAGGAGAACCGGAACGGAGGGGTTGACGAAGGACACATTATTGAACGTAAACAACCCGTTGCTGAAACCAGGGACGAGTTGAATATTCACATCCGCCGCTCCGAGTTTAGGTACACCAGGGGGAGCTGGGTTAATGAGTGGGTGAAGGTTGGCCTCGCTGAAAGGGATCTCGTACGGGCCAGGAGGTGATATAGGGTCTCGATCAGGTGCGCCGTCGTATCGCAGGATTGCTAAATTTTGGTTGTCATCGAAGGTGGAGCCAGGTTGACCGCTCAATGCACGTATCCAATAATTCCCAACTCTCTTGTCTGCTATGACGACCACAGAATAGCGTTGGCCAGGATAGATGGGTATCGAGTCGGCTTCTACGGGGAAAACTTCATTTCCATCCGCCTCTATAATGGTCAACCGATGACCATCAATCGAAAAGTTGAATGAAGGACTGCAGGACATGGAAACAACGCGGAAGCGGTATCGTAATCCCTGTGTGACGTTGACGACCGAAAGCGGAGTTGCTGGGCCCCCAGCATAGCGGCCACGGCCATTGATCAAAGTCGAATTCGCATCCACATGAGTGGTAACAGTGGAAAGTATCTTAGAGGATATCTGATACCTAACATCACGTCAGTAATTAAAATGTGCTGCATAAGAGGATGCTTACCAATCTGAGAGGGTGATCACCGTGTTCTCTATTTAAAGAGACAGGATTGATAAACCCGCGGTCATGAAAGACATGGAAGCTCACCATCATCGACATCGTACAGGTGCGCAAGTGGGTCCTCTGGGTCGTAGATAACCAGTGGCCCTCGAAGACCATCACAATATTGATTCAAATAATGTGAGTGATACCAGTACGTTCCACTCTGACCAGTGACAGTGAACCTGTATTCAAAGTGGCGACCTGGACGGATGGGACACTGTGTGACGGACGAAACGCCGTCAGCCCAGTTAGACTTCCTCTCGAAGATCCCGTGCCAATGCTTTTTAGGAAAAATGAGCATGTTATACGCGAAATCAGCATCGAGTTACTTACGATACTTGTTTCCAGAGGCATTGTATAATCCGTGAGATTGTTATAGACGAGAAGAGAGAAATCAGCGCCCTGCAAAAGGATAAGTCAGCCAACCCAGGTATCATCTCAATTTCTTACGTGGTTGGCTTGGATCAAAGGGGCAGGGAATACGCCATTAACAAGGGTTGCTCTATAAAGAGCCTTCAGGAAAACACCAGGAAGGATTGATAAAATGGATTCACGATCGGTTGTACCCATCTGGGGCGATGTAGTCGTTCACCACATAAAGTTTACTTACAGGGCCTAGCGGGCCAGATGAAGTACTTGTTTTTGTGGACCCTGGCGTGTTTGGGGGTAACAAACTGATAGATAGCACATTAGAAATGTGTAGTAAGGACGCGAGGATAGAAAAAGAAAGCATCAACATGTGGGTTCGATACGGCACCCTTGCACCTCGTTTATATACAAGCACCACCATAGCTGTTCCGAGTAGGAGGACTTTGAATGTACCGGCATTTGTCCGGGTTTATACCACCCGGCCGCAGCGTGGGCTCATAACCTCAGTGCCGTTTGTACGAAAATGTGCGAAATTTATCACCGTTCACTGCGCGCTTAACAAGGCCCAAATGAACCACGAGAAGACAATACGCGGAATAGGACCTTGGTTAGCTGGAGTGCAAATGGACCATACTTGATGGCCAAAATCGCCCTTATCAGGAGACGAGGCAAAATTGCTGATTTGAACAACAATTGGACAAGAAAGCGGGCGCAAATGAAGATTGCATTCCTAACGTTACTCGCTTTCACGGAATTTCATAATACGGACCTAGGCCATCAAGTACACTTGGCTCGGACCTCGAATTTTCCTGTGTCTAACGTACTTCGTGTCGGTTGACAGTATCAGTGGTCGTGCAACTTGAACAAAGCAAGCCCTCACAATCTCCCGTTCCACCCTTTGAACGGCCACCGTCTTCGCAGTATTTGTCGTCGCAGTAGTTGGCTGTAGTGTAAATGTCGGTGCGTAATAGCGCAACCGCTGATCAGTACGATAGGGACGCTTTTTGACCGGCGACCGATATGGTGTCAGATAACGCGGAAGAAGATGATACTATCCCTTAATTCAAAGTCTCAGAGGTCCGGCCAGAGCCCTCCGGAGACACCCCTGCAACCACTTCAAGCTGGCGTGTGATAAACAACTTGCCTCCCACAAATCGGACGTTCGCCAAGCATGCTTCTTATAATGTTATATCTGCGAAAGGGGAACTGGGCGGTTGGACGGTATTCACGACAGCTAGATGGTTGGATGATGTCCATTGTAAACGGCTGCTGAGTTCTGGGCCGGAGGTATTTATTGATGTTTATGTAGTACTGTAACATTTTTGGGCCACCAGTACTACTGTTAAGGTGGCAAGGCTTTGGTGCATCGCAAGCCGATTCATTTCATTATAAGCAAGTCGGTATCGTTCCCGTTCTAGGCAGGTACACAAGTAAGCAGCCAACCAACTACGGTATAGCAGCCTGAGTACTCTTATCAAGTTAGTATCAACTTACTCCGAGTCCCTATCTCTGACGACGCAGCCGGTTCCGACATGAAGGGAGAACCACCCTGGAACCAGGGCACCTTTATCTCACCCAAGCTACTTCTGGAGTTCGCCGTTGATGGGGGACTCAGGCTAGTCATACGATGATAAGGGGGCCGGCAAAACCCCACAAAGCAATCAATCGATGCGCTCGATATCGACCGTCCGTTATGTATGTACTTATGGAAACAACGTTAGTCCCCGGGGCTTCGAAATGCCTCATAGCTTGTGAACGGCGCAAATTTTCTCACGGAAATGCCTCATCCGGCTCGCCCAACTCACGAGAAGCGGGTGGGGAACTTATGTAAATCACCCACAGCTTTGGCGTATCAGAGCCGAACAACCTCCACAGTCCATCACACGCACAGTGGACCCTTGGTACGCCGCACGTGCACAGGAAGAATCTATTCGTTGGTACGACGCGAATAGATATGCGAGGACCGGTATAAGATAGAAAGTAAAGATAATTATTATGATACGGGAAACGTATCGTAGAGTATATGTAGTGTAATCCGAAGTCGGAAGCAAGAAAAGAAAGACAATCTACTGCAAAGTAAGGTGTCCATTAGACCGCGTTGCGAACGCGCTGGCACATGTAAAAGGAAGGGAGGGGAACAATGATGTTGCAACTCTAGTAAAGCGATCGTCCAGCCAAGGTGCCACGGGTCGACGGCATGGTGCTGACGGCGTGCGTACTATGGTTAGGCGAGCCAATGCCAGTCGCGGCCGCGCTCGAAGTTGCGTTCGCGCTGGTGGTGGGGGAATCGAAAGCGGTGAGATTGAACTTGCCGGTTGAGTTGAAAAGCGCAGTCGCCTCCCGGATCCTCGCAGGGCAGAGATCACTCCAGGCGCCTAAATTATTGACGACCGTTCAACAATCCAGACGGGCCCGCCAACGAACGAATCTTCACTCACTCGGCAAGACGTTGCTCTGCTGTATGGCAGCCGTGTCGGGTGCCTCTGCCATCACCACAGCAAAGCCGCTAAATTCTCAAATCAGCGAGTGGAGGTCAAGGCCATTCAAGATACCCACTTGAATAAGTGGAAATCGATATGGCTGAGGATGTTTCAGATTCAGTATTTGGATCTAATCGACCAACCCTCTGCCTACCAGTGAAGGATCCATGGGCCGGGATTATCCGTAATGAATCGGAAAGTGATATTGGACTTCTGGGCCTCCGAGCCCATCGAAATGGTGTCCCTTCGCAGGGGACTGATGAAATTCGGAGTGCTGTTCGTAGACGTACGAATCACATGAAAGTTGTGCTATAGTTCCATTCAGTACAGTCACCGGGTCCACAGGAATTGACTCACGCCATGGAGATGGATGCCGTGCTGTATTTTTCATTTGATGGATCTCAGCCAACTACGATAGGAGTCCTCGGAAATTACTGACCGGATTACCCCTGGCACCTCCAAGGGTAAGATCATTGGCGGGCATGTGAACCTCGATGACTTTATTCCTGGGTAATTCATAGACACTGCCGTGGGGAAGAAGTTCCGACGGATGACGGGCGCCGCTGAGTATTTGAAGGAGTACAGGAGTCGGAGGGGCCACAAAACGAACTCCGTTGATATTGAAGCCCTTGTTAAACCCGGGGACAAGATGTAGGACAACGTCTGCTTTACCGAGCTCGTGGTGACCAGGAGCTGGTCGGTTCACGAGGGGACGAAGTCGACTCTCTTCAAAGTGCAAGGCGACTGGCCCCCGACCCTTTGTCGGATCCTGCGTCGGCGCGCCATCGTAGCGCAGGATGGCCGAGTTCATTCCACCAGCCAGCGAGCGGTTGCCGTGGTTGGGCACTGTGTGCACCCAATAGTTGTCTACTGGCTGATTGGCTGCGACCACGACAGAGTATCGCTGCCCCGCCAAGATCTGGAGCCAGTCGACCTCTTCCGGAATGACCTCGACACCATCGACCTCGATGATCTTCAGTCGGTGGCCAACGATAGTGAAATTATGCCACGCGTCGCAAGATGCGCCAATGATCCGGAAGCGATAACGTTTGCCTTGTTCGACATTGATGACAGAAAGAGGTGTTTTCGGGCCCCCGGGATACCGTCCTTTTCCATTGATAGTGGTCGTGTTGGGAGTGAAGGGAGGTGAGACATGCCTTGCAGGTTTATGCCACCTACGAGCGGTTGGCGAAACCGAACCTCTGATGATACCTAATACCTACCAGTCTGCGAGTGTTATGATCGTGTTCTCTGCAAAGCGTCACAGTCAGGCACGCAGGCTAGTCGAGGAAGTAAGGCTCGCAGACGTACCATCGTCAACATCGTACAAATGAGCATGTGGGTCCTCAGGATCGTAAATAATCAATGGACCACGAAGTCCATCGCAGTACTGCAATCCATGATGCGAGTGGTACCAGTAGGTTCCCGTTTGATTTTGAGCGTTGAAGCGATACTCAAAGTTTTCGCCAGGCTGAATAGGGCACTGAGTGACAAAAGCAACGCCGTCAGCCCAGTTGGTCTTATTCTGGAATATGCCGTGCCAATGCTAAAACGAAGTCATTTTCAGAGACAAACATGGATAGAAGATCGGGCGAAACTCACGATGGTAGTCGCCAAATCCATGGTGGGGTCATGCAGGTTGTTGACGACATTGATCGAGAAATCACTGCCCTATTATCGCGGTGTCGTCTGTCAACAACTAGTCAATGAAAAGAATGCTGAACGAACTTTCTGCGCCCTGATAACAGGACCGGGGAAAGTACCACCAGCCAAGGTAGCACTGGAAGCGGCGTATCAAACATCGGGGAAAGATTGCAGGAGAGACAAACCAACCTTCGTGAAAATCCATCGGGAGCGATGACCTTGTTCGAGATCTCAAGCTCGCCCTTGGAAGCGTCGATGACGACCGGAGAACTAGAATCGTCCGACCCAGAAGAGCCAGGTTTTGACACGAGAGAGGCTGCCTCCGACGAATGGACGACACACAGAAGGAGCAGAGATGTCAACGAGAACCTGAACATCTTGAGTGCGCCGAGAAGCGGGGTAGGCTTGAGTGATCGTCGAACTCAAGAAGGGTGAAGAAGTTCGCCCTCTGAGCTCACCCTTTTATACGCCAACGATGCGTTGGTGCGAATTGAAACAGGCAGAGTTAGGTAGCGGACCGGGCAAATCAAACCAGACTACACCACCCTCAACTGGGCTTGACCTTGACTGGAGTCATCGTGATGGAAGAACGATACCTGTAGCCACCATTAATGAGTTGAGCATCATGATGGTTTAAAGTCTAGAGTCGCTATTTACAACTCCGCACTCAACTACTACCATCACTGGTGCTTACAGTTTGCATGGTCAAACGAACCAAAGGATTTTCAGGGTTGTCCCGTTTTGCCAAACAAGCATTCCCTGCTCCAGATTCGTCGTTCGAAGTCGCCGGAAGTTTGTCTGATCAACAACAACCAGTAACAGCGAAGGCGGATTTGCCCACTGATAACACCGGAACTAAGTTGTCACTCGATTCGCAATGGCGTGCATACGATGCGACCGAACTTGTACCGCGCTATAAAACCGCCTCAGAGGTCCCCGAGCACCTGCAAAAATGTATGTATAGGGTCTTACCTATCGGTAAAGTGCGCTCTCACCGGCGCAGACTTTTCTCAGCGCAAACGCTACTTTTCCCTCTATGACCAAGGGTGCTTGCTAGACGAGGAAGGCTGGTACAGCGTCACACCGGAGCTCATCGCAAACCAAATCGCGGAAAGATGTCGCTGCGACACGATTCTTGATGCCTTCTGTGGGGTAGGTGGAAATGCCATCGCATTCGCGAACACATGCGAGCACGGTATGACGCGTACTTTGCAATCCGTTTTACCTCACGTGTCTGATATATATTAGTGATTGCGCTGGATGTATCCCCGGTGCGTTTAGCGCTTGCGAGACACAACGCCGTCATATACGGTGTCGCAGATCGTATCGAGTTCATCCTCGCCGATTACATTACATTCGCACATACGTACACTTCTCGGCCAGCCACGAAACGCCCAATCGACGTCGTCTTCTTAAGTCCGCCTTGGGGAGGCCCCGACTACATCTCTCAAAGAAACGGCGATGCTGAACCTGCCACCGAACGAACCGATACTTCTCCCGAGCACCACCCCGAATACAGTCTCGCTCAGATGAAACCTATTCACGGTGCTGATCTCTTCCACCTGACTCGGCGAATTACCGGAAACGTGGCTTACTATTTACCGCGAAATACGAGCCTCGACGAGATATCAGCATTGCTGACGCCATCGTCGTCCGACCCAGAGTCGGCGGAAATGATAGAAGTCGAGGAAGAGTGGATGGGGACCAAGTTGAAGGCTCTCACGTGTTACTTTGGCGGCCTCGCAGACGGCCAGCAACATCTCTTCTGATTGTAATTGTACTGACACATCTCCATGATAACGATAATTCATGTTGACTGCTGAGTGAGCGATGAGAGCTGCGCAACGAAGTAAGTCTGGTGATTCACCGTAAGCTTTCAGATATCCGTTAGAGTTAATAAATCAAGCTTATAGGTATGTAATCTGTGGGCTAGTATCAGTGCCAGTGCGATCTTCACCTGCGTTCAACCCACGTGTCGCAGCCTCATCCTAGAAGTAAATGATATGTACTTCCCATGCGTACAAAAACTCGGACTGGCGTGCCGATGAGCCGTTACCGGTCATTGCCATCAAATCTCCCGCCAAAACAACAAACAAGCAACCCGTCTCACTGGTATGCGCACCTTGGTGGGGTGGCGATATTCCGTCACGAAGAGGTACAGCCACAGTTGTCGAATGAATCGTTATTAGTTCCTTACAAACATTCCTTCTCTTAATTGGTTTGACTGGTCTCTGATGTGAGATTGCTTCACGCGATATGAGCTGCAGCAAGGCGCCCTTCCCTCAAGCAATCTACGCCCAAGCCGGCGCGCTCGCGTGATGGGCGTAATATTACTTTTTTTTGGTTAGCAGTGTTGCTCCGACACCGGACGGAGAAGAAACATGACCAACTCATCTGAATGAACAGTACGTTCAAACTGAACATCATCGGAGTGTGGACATGCCTTTCAAGGTACCAGTGGTATTATAATACGACAAACAATACGTGCAAGCCAATATTATTGGGTTGGCAGACGAGCTTGAGCTTCCATGGCGCTGAGTTGGTATGACTCTGCGCTCCTATCCAATTCCCAGATGTTCGTAGTAAGTTCGTACAAGCGCTCAGCGTGCGAAGCATTTTGGATGTTCAAAATGATGCGACATGTCTGAAGAACACCAAGGGCACAAGGGAAGGAGATCAGCATACGACAAAAATTACCGACCGAGCTCGAGCACAACGTACAGAAATAGAATAAATCATCTGAGCCCAGCTGAATATTCGATATTCGATGATAGATATCACTTATCGGCGCCGGTTGACGAGACATACAACGAGACGTACTTGATCATTATCGTCGACAATGGACTCTCGCGGATCGAGAAGACAAAATCGACCACCAAAAATGCTTGTGCGCACGCGTGCGCTAAACTCAGTACCTCAAATGGAGACCCGTCAGCAAAAAACCGCTTACCAGACAAGCATGCGAAAGCAACCGCACCGTCGCGGATGGTAGTGGATGCGACGGACGGCCTACCTCGCCGAACAACGCGTTGCTGCTTGCGATATGCCATAAACAAAAGAGTGGTTTGAACCATGAGTGTGAAAACAAGAGCCAAGAAGAATGCCACAGAAAACGATGTCAGCACGCAAGCGATGTCGTAGTGCCCCTCCACGGAAATAGTTATCGTCACGAATATGGTCGATGCCACACTATCTACCAGAACAGCGCACGCTGCAAACTTGCAACTCCACGTGCGCCACCCGTATAGTGCGTAAACTTGTGTCGGTGCAATCATAAGAAATCGTAAACACAAATAGGGAGTATTGGGAATGTACGTACTTCGAAGGAATAAAACAATGTCCAAGCAGAACATGAGCATAATAGCTACCACCATTTCGACGCCCCGGTATAGGCCACAAAGCCAAATGGACACAGGTGCATTGACAACCACTTGAATCACAAGCGCAACGCTGGACAATGGACATAGACAGTCAGGTTTACACCACCATACCAAGCTTAAAAACATTTACGTCTGTGCAGCCATACCAGAGTATCGACAAAAGAGGTACAACCATTTGATGTATGCCTCGTGTGACATCCTATATTTACAGAGGAATTACACTCAGCACGAATTTGCACAGAAGAACAATACAACGCACGGCCAAATATATGCGACTTCGTTGTCAAGCTGGATTAACCATTCCCAGACCATGATGCACCAAGAAACGACTTGAAAAAGATGCTCATTGAAATACCATGAGTTCGTGGATAGCTGACTTGCTCACCCACCAAGTACCTATCAAGTTGCCACCGAAATAAATACTTCAACGTCCCCGTGTCCATGCAGCGCTGTGTTGGCTCTGTTTTGAAGGATTTCCTGTACTGCTTTTCTTCGTTGTCTTTGGAGTGCTAGGCGCCGATGCATCTGGCAATGGTAACACGCATGCACAGAACCACTTCACTAGATAATATACGTTCTCTCTATTAGGTATGGTACAAAGCAACGTGGGAGTAACATAAAACAATTCAGGGTCATTGAAAATGTCACTATGGAACCGACCGACTCCAGATCGCCGTATTTCTTTTCCATTGAACTTGGAGACATAAAATATTAACAGATAAGATAATCAGAACTTTGGAAGTCACTCACTATTTCACGTCAAAAAAGGCTACAATAAGGATTCTTGTTAATATGCTTGCAGAGTCTGCTTGCGCAGCGCAATATTGGAACCGTATGAAACGCATATATGAAGGAGGAATTTTACGGTAATAAATTTTTTTTCTGGGAGATCTACGATACCGGCGTACCGTGCGACACCTACCATTCGAGGAGGCTTGCTGCCGAAATGTCCAAGTCAATTACTGACAGTGGAAAGATACACTGGGCCCAGCCAGTACCTCGGGCAGTAGCGGGCTTTCTCAAAGATCAGCTCACGCAAAGGTGCCCACTAAGTGACAGATGGTACAAGTATAAACATATATTTCTGCACTTACTTACCACATATAGGCGTTGTGACAAATAAATCTGACGTGTCAGATGTCCGTCGGAGTCCCAACGTTTCAAAATCGAATC
>JBBPKB010000551.1:0-12317 GCA_038089035.1 Boletellus dicymbophilus
TCCCATTCAAGCGCTGCAGCCCCCGCTCGCCCTCGACGTCGTCGTGTGTGGGGGAACATTGTTACGTTGCGCTCCCGCTCCTCGCCGTCATGGTGTGGTGTGAGGAACGCTGTTGTACTGGGCTCCCGCTCGTCGTAGTCGTGTGGTGGGGGAACGCCAAAGTTGCGCTGCACTCAGCCTCAAGTCTCGCGGCCAAACAAAAGCGGGTAGGGACGAGAGTGACGAGGAGTGCAGGTGAGCACGGGCATGTGAGCGGGAAAAGGCAGGCAGCGAGCCCGCTGGCGGCAAGGACGGAAAGGGATCGGTAGCTGAAGTGAAGCAGCGACGGCGACCGCGGCGCGAGGACGGTGAAGGGCTCATCAGTTCCCAAAATGAAAGCGGGCGGGGCAAAGGGCGGCGAGGCGCCCCGACGTGCGCCGGCGCGAGAGAGGGAAGTGGCATGCAGCGACAAGGGCCGTGGTGGCGGCGGCGGGCGGCGGGCCCGTGTGTGGCAATGGCAACGGGGGGAGGGCGATGGGAGGAGGAGAAAGGCGGGGACCTGAGCGGAGGCAACGAGGTTGTTCATCGATGTCATCGTCAAAGTCGATCTCACACTTACTACGATATGCCGCAAAATGCTTCCGCACCACATTCAAGACGACACATGGATAGCGAGCACCTCAGCTGTTGCCTATCTCGCGCACGACTGAGGTGAGTTCTCATCCTTTTCCATTTAACTAACGTGCCTTCGCTCGCTGTTCGTCACGCCCAAATTCTTCCAATGCGTTGGTCGGATAATGCCCAACTTGTTCGCGCCGGTATTTGCCTTGCCTTATCTTTGAGTTGGATGCCATCTAGTTGCACCTGGAAAGGATGCTGATGGGTGCGCGTGCGGCAATGTGATAGCGCCCTTCTCATAGCACGTGTAGATTGTTACTGGTAGCACGGATGCGCGAGCAGTAGAATATTTCGCTGTATAGGCTTTCGAAGGATGTAATGAATAAGCCAGAATGATGATGGTTCACAATTTTTGAGTGACCCCGAGCAAGGGGGAAATTACTGTACGTCGGTCGTACGGATACCTCCTAACGAATCAGACACCGAAACATCCTCCCGAGACTTTTTAAACATCAGCGCCCCGAACGGCTGCCTTAGACGAACGATCGTCCGGGACCGTGGCATCGAGCTCCTCCAGTTCGTCCAGGGAGCGTGAGAACTCTTGGTCAAGCAGACAGCAAATCCATGGATGAACCAAGCAGAGACTCTTCAGCCTCGCCCAGCTGCTCGTCGCCGTCCTGATTTCGACATCGCCAAATATGCATGTCGTTGCACGGTACATGCAATGATCTGTCTCTGGATCTGGTCCCATACAGACGATGCCCGTTCGGACATGAGACGCACTACCAGGGATTTCCAGTGCACTTAAAGCAAGAGTAGGTGGTCAGCTGATCGTACAGATTAGCGGCAAGGGAGAGGTCCGCCCCAGACATGGATGACTCTAATTCTGTCACTCTCCGATTCAGCTCGGCCGTCTCCATGAGTGGGGGTACACGTCCTGGTTCGATATCGCAGTAAACAGTCAGGTCCAAGGGCAGACAGCTGTTGCACTCATTCGCAATCCCCATCCGGACGAGAACAGTAACATGACGCGATCGCGCCAAATCGAGTTCGAAGAGTCGGGCGACTGCGCGGGCGTCCTCGCCATATATGACTGGAATGGAGATCTTGAATGTGCCCAGAAGAGGATATGCAATATCTTCTACCAACCTCGTCTGACGTTTCGATACTAGGAACAGTTTCTCACGCACTCTGTCGAGGTCGGGTTCGAGCGCAGCTAACCTGACTGCAGAAACCTGCGATGCTTACTACGTCTCCGACAGGGCGACAGATGACTCTTTGTGGTTCGTCAATGGTAATCTGAGGTATGGCTTCCAGTCATTTGTGTAAAACAGAACTCTTTTGGCAGTAACATATTCCTGGAAGGTCCACACACGAGTATTCCGACGCTCCGTTGGAATTCATTAGGCCTTAGAGATTTCAACAAGACATCAAGTAGGCAGATGACCGTGAGGGATGGTTTGCGACACCAATCGAACATGTCAACGAGGGACTCCTGCAATACAGCACTGTCTTTCTTATCAATGCAGCACATGTCGCTCCATGCCCAACGGAACCCGAGGCGACGCACGACTTCGCAGTACTTCTTCGACTTAGAGTTCGTTTGGGATCCTCCCAGCCCGTCCACTGTGTCCTGCAGGACTTCCTGGTACGAGGGTTCTCCTTCGTACCAGTGTGAGAACATCACATATTGGTAGAACTTTTCCACCTCTTCCCCGGATATGTGCGATGTCCAACACTGTCGTCATCGACAACACAAGTTCTTAGTAGACTGGCTCTTCCCTGAATACTTGTTCAAGTTGCTTTCTGTCACAGAACTGGCTAGTGGATGTGTCTGTGAGTACACGCGGCATTTGTGAAATCGTCTTGTGTCGATAATGCTCCGAATCATGGGTCTCGCATCGATATAGTGCGAAGCGAGTTCTATTATCGACAACTATCAGTATGAAAAGACGAAAACGAAGTCAAGGAAATAACTGACCGTGTTCGTCGGGGGATTTCATGAGCATTGACAGCATTGTATCGAATGCTTGTATGGCTTCGGCATAACGTCATGCTCCATGTAATGCGGCGTGCCTCTGCTCGTTGCCTCGATGAGATGACGGATTGAGTTTGATTGCCTGCACACCGCTCTATTGATATTATCTGCGAAAATAAGAAACACACCTCGTCTGCATTCTCCAGCGTGCCCTCCAAACAATTTCATCATCACTCACGCGCTGCTTCGCTTGATCGGAGCTCCCGACCGGTCCACTGCATCGAATGATAATATTGTTGAGAGGAGTTCAATGGCTTCAGCATAGTTTGGGCTGTCCGTTGTGACCTCGGCAAGTTTATCTAGCTGCTGCGAGCATCGCCGCCGAAAATTTACAAGGGGCACTTAGAAAAGCGTTGGGATGCAGTCATTCCATGATTACTCACCTAGTAACCAACCCGCTCGCTCGCCTCCTGCGTCCACTTCCGGATCGCCTTGCATTCGTTGAAAGCACCCGACTGCCTCTTTGATACGATAATCTCGTTCAAGGACGTCGCAAAGCGTGCGGTAAACAGTGAACCAAGGTAGTTTGAACTCGTCCAAAAAATTTATCGGCTTTGTGGAACAGCATATAATATAAATCTTACCTTGACGAGACATCGTCCATTACTTGTTCGACCGAGTGATAAAGTAACATGGTCGTTATCCATTTGACTAATGAATCATTTTCACCTAAGAGCGCGAGAAAGCGCGCCATGGAATAGGCAGTAAGCGTTTCCATGCCTCGTCTCCCATGTTCTCGAGCATGATGACACATCTGCGAGAAAACGCTGATAGCAGAAGTGAATAGCTTTTCCTATTGACGACGACAAGACACCCAGTTCTCGATAATCGTGTCAGTTTCCATGTTTTCACTCTCACTGCTCACAATCTCGTAAATGCACCGTGCGGTCTCTACGACGTGACCGTCGGGATACATGGTTTCGCACTGGTGTTTTCGATAGTGCAAGTTGACGATCCCTGTGAGGTGATCGCTTTTTCGTTGGAAGTCAGTCAGTTCTGTGCGAAGTGCTTCAATGGTCTCTTCTATAGTGAACGGAAATCGTAATATTGGCGATGAACATACTTGAATTGGCATATTGTTGGGTAAGGTGACCGTTTTTTTTGTCGGAGGTCGTTCACTTCGATGCGAAATGCTTCAATGGTCTTGCCTATTGTTTCGAGCACAGATTAACGGGAATCGTCGAATAAGATTGACAATAAATGTACTTAAAATGGCGTTTTGTGGGCGTAGTAACGCAACAATCCTTTGCGAGCCATTTAAACCGTCTTCTTTCTCTATGGTCATGCGTTGAGAGGCGGCGAGCTGCATGGGAAGGTCTCGAACCATTACATCGAGAGTTGCCACTCGTTCATCTAACATAACGTTAGAAAGGCAGCGAAGTAGGAATTAACTGGAAAACATACCAGAATACTCCTGGTGCGCACGGTTTTGTTCCAAAAGAGCGGCTATTTCGGTTCTCATGTGCGGAAATCCGAGAGGCTGTTACGGGTAAAGCGGTTGTAAAAGAATCGGGAAGCCTGCAGAGTGGATACACTTACAGTGTATTAACAGGGTAAAATGTCAGCGAGGTTCCGCACGGTAAAATTCGTGTCTCCGGCAATCGCCATATCGCAGTTTTCCGAAATGACCATACACCAGGCGGAACCTATCTTGCGAATGACGGGACCGATCTGATTTTGTATCATAGTGCCCGGGATGATACCGATGAGTCGGCAGAGGCTACTAGGAATGCGTCGTTGCCTGCTGGGGATATGCATCCGGAGACTTGGGTACTATGGATGACCCATTCCGAGAGCGTGTTCCCAGTTGACGCGTCAAGAGAGTGAATGCGACCATTTTTTGACAAGACCAAAAGCTGTATGTTGTTACTGGCACAGGCAAGCGAGCTGTTGTTGTGCGAGTTGACGCGAATAGGAAAGTCGAAGTGAAGGTGTGTAAGAGGTGCGAAGCCGCTGGAGCGGAACGCGACCGGAAAGCGAGTTCGAAAGGGGATGGCGTAAGCATAAGGAGTAGATCTAAAAAGGGGGAAGTAGTTAGTAGTAACGGTTTTCGTAGTCGGGAGTCGGGATCGAGGTCGGTGTCGAGCGGGTCGAGTCGAGTCGCACGTTACGACTGAAGGGCGAGTGAGAGAAAGGGGGGAACAACTTCTCTGTTTTTCGTCTCGACGACTGGGGGGATTAAATACATGAAAGGTATTAGAATATTAATTGAAACACTTAGCACATGTCGTCCTAGGGTGACAGCGCGAGATGAGAAAGTCGAAGAATGAAGTGAGGGCGCCCCGAAAGTGTCAAGGCGATATCGGAAGAGGAGAACGGCGTTTCGAGAGTGACAGCGCAAGGTGAAAGAGCTGAAGGCGGCGTCTCGAATGTGACACTGTAAATTGAGAAATAAAAGACGGCGTCTCGAAAGCGACAAGGTAAATTGAGAAATAAAAGGGCGGCGTTTCGAAAGCGACACGTTAAAGCGGTATATGCGAAAAATAAGGTGATGGCGGCCCGAAGGTCGCAAAAGAGAGAACAACGAAGATTGCAGTGAGAGCGGCGGCGGCTATGCGCAGACGAGGACGACACCTTACAGGTGGCCATCGTGGCTGTCGTAGAACAGAGTCGCGCTTGAGAATGGCATTGGCAGTGCGGAGTCCATCGGGTGGATATTTCACCGCAGCTACACAGTCGTCCTGTTTGAGTGGACCGAAGAGTCGCTGGCCGGTCGCGAGCGAAAAGACGTTGCCAGTCTTGTCAGACGATCCGATCCGGTCGCGATTTTCGACGCATCCGGCGATACGCCCACTGCGATCACCCATTTGATCCGTTCATTTGTGCTCAGGCTTAGAACTTTTGTACTCCACTTCTTGTTGATTTTTTTTTATCCGACGAGGACAGTTCGGATGCGCAACCAGAGGATACTATTTGTAAATACTACCACGTCTTGGATCTGGATGTGACGACGTACGACACTATTCGTTTGGTATTATGGACTCTGCGCGGCGAGCTTACTAACTTTGGGGATCTGCATGCCATAGTAAGCAATTTGCCAGCTTAATTTTAAAGTCCCTCTCGGTGCTTTCCGGTCTGCACCCCTAAATGGGCCCCGGTGCGGGCTTGGTCTTCCGAAAGCCGGGCCCTAGGCCCTGGAGGAGGCCAGGCTCGGGGCTTCAGGCCTGGCCTCATACGACATTGGGGCTGATGACCACGACCACAACCCCTACTAGTGCCTCCACGACCACGGCTTGCCATGACACTAGCTTGGGGGGCTTGGCTCGCAGGGGTGGGTGGTTTGGGATGGGATGGCCATTGCGGGCTGCTGGGAGTGTCGCAGCCGTCGAAGGTTGAACCTTGCCGCTGCAGCACGGAAGTCATTCACATCAGTTGGGGTCTCTTGATTAAGAAATGGAAACGTTGAGACACTATTAAATAATTAATAGCAGGAGTCTTTCATAAACAGTAACCAGCCATGCGTCACAGACTTCTGTGAATCGCGTCGAATCGCACACCCTGGGTGTCACCGTGTCATTTCAGCTATAGGGTCTGCGAGGCATGCCCCCGCGACTGCAGCGTTTTAGTTTGCTTCAGCACTATTTGAGCGTATCTATCCGCCGTCGACTCAATTCCATAGACTTCACCCTCCTCAAGGCTTCCTTGGGCCCTATACTTCATGTCAGAAACTAGGTTGTCGTTGTCGCGAAGGTATACTCAGTGCAATGGAAACTCGAGGTACAGTGGAAGGAACCTCGTCGTGTGCATCGATAGCACTTCTAACCAATTCGGTCAGAAAGTAATTGTTCCGATATCTCTTTGCAGTTTCCCTTGCTCACTTCTTGGTTGGTCAGAATACTAATGTGGTCAAACTGTTCGGCTTGGTCGACCGAGGAATAAGCAATGGGGAACAAACCGCTTATTATTTTAGCGGAATCGGTACGCGTCCGGGGTCACCAAACATTGTGAGTGCAATCTCGGACATATTCGGCATGGCGATCGCATGGTTGGCACCCTTTTTTCATAACATGCTTTCCGGCCGAGTAAAATGCTCGCATGACAGGAATATAGAAAAAATGGTCAAGGATGCATACGGCTGGCTGGCACGGACGTATCGAGAAGGCGATCAGATATACTTCTTTGGTGGGTCGTGTTTTCGCAGTTTGTGTACTAACTGATGATCGTGTTGTTAGGATTCTCTCGAGGTGCATATCAGGTCCGAGTTATTGCAGGGATGGTGCAAGAGATGTGACACGCTCAAGTTACTTGAATCCGTGTGGATACAAACACTCGTTTCAGGTTGGATTGATTAAGACGGAGACGGAGAAGCAGGTTGAAACGTGAGTAACTACTCAGGCTTTGTAGCTTGTACGAGTCGACAATTCGGGCGGACAGAGCTTATGATCATTATGAAGCGATTCGCTCTGGAAAGCCGAAGATAATGCAAATCGCGAGCGAGTTCAAAAACACGTATTCTTGGGAGGGCGTAAGGGTACACTTCATAGGCGTTTGGTATATTGATGTTTTCGTAACTCGATCAAAAACGCTAAAACTGATCTTCACCAGGGATACCGTCTCCTCCGTGGGGCTGATAAGAGGAGATGTCTTCCTTTCCACTTCTTCGTCTGCAACCCATGCTTGCCATTTCCGGCATGCGCTTGCTCTTGACGAGGTCCGCGTCAAGTTCATGCCGGAGTATTTCCATGAATTAAACGCTCGAGTGGAATATGGGGATGAGTCCGAATCAGAAGATGTCTCACAGCATCATCAGCGTTCCGATACGGCTGCTAGTGAACAGTCTATAGGGACAGACGGTGTGACTAGCCTGCGCAAGAGAAATAAATATAAACCGGATATAAAGGAGGTCTGGTTCGCAGGCAGTCACTCAGACGTGTAAGCACATACCCAAGCCTACTTCTTTGTGGCTGATATAATTGGCGCAGAGGCGGAACTAGCAGACCCGGAAAGCACCATCAGGCTGGAAATGTATCATTGTTGTGGATGCGCCAAGAAGCAAGCGAATATGGCCTCGCTCTGAAGTCGACGGACATAGTATGGGTTCCCAATGATCTCGACCTGGGTACCAGCGATTCAATGTCCTTCGTATGGCGACTCGTCGAGAACATACCTATCAAACATCAAATAGCATTTAGTGGAGGTTCTGATGACGACGCACGACGGTAAGATTACTAGGGCCTTGCTGCGTATTCCTGAGTCTTGGCCTGGCGCATGTAGTCGGCATCGACAGAAACCACGGCGTATCTTGCCGGGGCAAAAGGTCCATACTTCCATTTTGTATGCCAATGCATATAAGCCGCAAGCGTGACTAGGGGAGGGATTCGACATCCCAATTATGCGCATTGACCCCGATGCGAAACACGACGATGAATTTTGGGAGTTTGAACTATTCGACGATGGCGTGGCGGAAAGTCTTGTGAATAAATTGATTTTTGAGCCAGTATACCTGGACAGGCTGTTGTTTATGCTTCGGTTCAGTAGGCCTTCTTTTTATTGTTTTTTCAATCGGCTTGGTGACGTTGTCTACTCTTCAGGTGATGGAAGAAAATGCGTTTGGAGGGTGAAAGGCGTGTTGGGTTTGCTTACCTGCCTCATCGACGATTTTCGTCGTCCACCACTCCTCAGGCTGTCGTCGCTTATTACAATGTCTGTTTGAGCACGTGATGCTATTATATAAACATGTTTACAGCTCGCGACGTCGATGCAGGAGACCCGCATGCTCCACCACACGCCTGGCCTGAGTATCGGTTACTTGATCAAGCGAAGAAAGATTTCAGTGACATTCTGAATGCAGAGAAGCACCCCGATTGCCCCAGAGTAGTCGCTCTTTTGAGTCATATGACGAAACACGAGAACTTGCGAAAGCACATACTACATGCCGATGTATTGGGAGCCCTTGTTGCGTTACTCGGCGAGATTGCCAGTAGGATGGAAGAGAATTTTGGATGGGCAATGGACAGCATAGATTGTCTGTTGCGTTTCCCGATCGCCATGCATGTCCGGTGGAGTGGGTCGAGCGGGAGGGACCAGGCTGAGCACCTGACGCACAATGGATGCCCGACGGATTCTCGACGAGGGCGGCTCGGCCACGGCCGGGCCGACTTCTACATGGCTGCTGACCTAAGCTACCGACCTCCGGCCCGCCGGCCCCCCTACTCCTACTCCACCGGAAACTAATCCATGGCTCATCAGAGGATACCCAGGACTTTATCATCAGGAAACTCGGAGAGTCTCCGAATTATGGCCGCCCTGGATATTCCTTAGTTCCCAGCCGCTTTCTCAGTTCATGCGGCCCTAGAATCTCCTGGATATTGCAGGTTGATAGTAAGAACCACACCTATGGTCATGGACGCACAGAGAAACCTTTTTTTTTTTGATTTAGACCCGCCCCCTTTAAATGCCGCTTTGCGCATGGTCATGACTTTGGCGCTGCTATTCAAAAAAATGGAGCAGAAGGAACAAGCGGGACCAGCGAAACCAACGGAACAAACGGCACAAAAGGAGGAAGCGAACAAGCAACGTACGTGTTCTGTCAAGCCACAAAGTTTAGTAATAACGCATGGCCACAGTGAAAAATATGTGTTCGTTAGTGAAGCCTAGGCTCCTGGAGCTGGCGAGTAAAGATGGACGGCTAGTCGGCCCTCTCGCTGTTGAAGTGTTACTCGTGCTATATAACCAAGATGAATTACGTAGGCGGGACGTTTTCCTGGAAGTGTGCGTTCTTCTGACACTCCTCGTTTTAGGTCAACTGAATATTCATAACCGCCACGTTCAAGCAAATCTTGCCGGTGCCTTTGTTCGCCTGAACAGCGATTCGATAGATAGAGATGGTAATGGTGCAAAAATTGGAAGGCAGATACTGCGTCAACTTTTCGGCTACAGTGAGTGATGCTCGCCATAGGTGTTCCAGACGAGATCCGATCGTTGTGCTCACGTTTTTGGATGCTGCAAACTTTGGTGAAAAGCATATGAAACTCATCGGAAGGCTGATACATACCATCGAGAAAGGCAATCCTCGAGAACGCGTCGCCGCGACATTGACCCTCCTGGCGCTATGCAAGAGTAAGTCTGACATGGATGAACCAGTGACGCGATCCCAGCTTTCGACAGGTGAAACCATTCGCACTCATCTCAAACAGACTAAGCTGGTCGACTTCTTCGTCAATCAACTACGACGTGAGGACTGCACATTGCTTGCTGCGCATGCGCTGGCCGAGTGTTTGGATTACCGTAAGCGGAATTATGGGAAACCAGGATGTGTGTTGCTCAGAATCACACCAGCGGACATGGAAGGCTTGATCGTGGCCACGAACTCCTCCTGGATAACCTTATCTACATGTTAGGATATGATTACTTCGATGGTGTCGTAGGTCGAGATGAAGGGTTCAAAATCTTCAAGAAGTTTATGGAAAACAGTGAGCGGAATACGTTTTGACAACTCCCTACAACATATTGATTCATCCGAGCCAGCCGACCTACGGGGAAAAATTAATGATAAATTCGACATCGCTAAGGTTCTAAATACAAAGCTAGGGAAAGGAAATCTAAAGGAGACTCGAACAAGCTTGATTTGCTTGGGAATTTTGTACGTTATGGGATTACGATGTCAATTCATTGCGGCCGATATTCATTTGTAGATGATGGCCATCGGCGGACCGGTGCGCCCGTCAACGAGGGCAATCCTGCCGACACGAGCGGTCTTACCGACACGAGCAATCCTGCTGACAAGATTAGTCCTGCCAAAGGCGGTCTTGATCCCTGGACCAACAAACTTGTCGAAAATGGTTTAGAATATCTACGGTAATCACAGTGGATAGATCAGAGAGCAGGAGTAACGATCCTTTTTGCATTGGCTCAGACAGGTATATGCCACTAGCGTCTTCCTGGAATATTTCTCCGTTAACCCGTGACTTAAGAGCATGGCGTGTATGCCGTCAGCAAACGAATACACGAGATTATTCAGATGCTCCTCCTAGATAGTTATAAGCCGATCGGGCAATCTACCGCAAGCGCAAGTACAGCAGATCCAGTCCCCCCCAGCGCGGATCAGGCGCCGTCGAGCATTAGTTTAGGGGCTTAGCAATCCGCCTTGAAGACGTCTCGGATGCTAGGACCTGCGTGTGCGTCGCGCGTTTTAGCACGGAATGGCAAGTGTTGCCTCACGGATTGTAGGGTGCAGGAACTTATATTGTCTCAGAGAAGCTGCGCGATCGTATGCGTAGCTTACCGGAATACCACGATTTGAAGTACTTGTTTTTATCTGGGTTGCTCGTCGATGAGAGGGATACGTCGACGTTGCGTATCGGAACTCCGAACCGAGGTGACTTGACTCTTTTCCCTTCTTAAGAATTACTTAGGTACGGCTAACCGTTCTCAGCCGACATGCTTGGTAAGATGTTTAAAGTCATGGACGGGGAACTGTCAGAAAAGGGCCTCATGTCGATCGGGAACATCGTGTTGCCCCACATCCGTCACTGGAACCGCCTGCTGATGCCCCTGCGCGCAGGACTTTCGCAGGGCTTGCCGGCTTCACGGTGCTCGGCATGTTGTCCCTCGCCATACCGGTCGCGGTCGTGTTTGCGCCGGTTTATGGATCCACTCTGGCGTACGGGTGCGTTTTTTCTCCCTCGTCATTTCTTTATGAGCATGGAGTTTTCTGAAGACGTTGATGAACGACAGGGGTTTGAAACGGAAACTGGGACGTCGCCGAGATATCCGGAGTTGGTACAATTCACGTAGAAAATCGGACGCGAGAGACAACTCGGTTTTCCAACCAAGCGAACTTGAGGCTGTCGGAGGTGCTCCGAGTGTTGGAGAGGGCATCTCTAGTAGACAAGTCAGCGGCGAGGGTTCTCGCGGTGTTGACTCGACTATGCAACAAAGCGAAGCTGACATTGTCCACGAAGCCACCACTTCTTGACATGACGGCGGCGAGGGATCTCACGGAATTTTGACAGAGCCTCGAGGTTAGACCTCGGGCTGGAACAAGGGGAACGGCGATAATAATACTCGTAAGGAACATGCACCGTTTGCCCATGGGTAGTGGATGAGTTACAACAACCAAACATTTACGTCTTCACGTCCTTCTTGCTCGGCGCAGTTCAACCAAGGCAAATGCAATATAATAGAGGACAAGGCTTAGAACGCGGTCGGCACCGAATAAAAGTGTCAAAGTAATGCTAGCAGAAGAGTATGTCACTTGATTCAGCAGGCCCTTTGCTGGACTTGATGTCAGCGTCGTGGAAATTCCTGTCCGAGTCACAGCTGACTCGATATAAGCACCAACATGTATGTATACTAGTACAGTTTATCCAGCTGTAGTACATCGGAGACAGAAAGTCCGGTTGTCTAGCTAGGGCGAGATGGAATTTTGGCAATGATGCCGAAGAAACACTGGCGCTTGAAATACAAGCCATGTCCGTGCGCTCTACCAAATTAACTAAGTTCTATACAATTCGACACCATGCTCCCCCGGGAATTAAGTAAAACAGTATTAGGATCCATTTAATACACGACATTTACTGTCAACCCCATCACCACCACCGTCCTCATGTCACTGGCCGCCAATGGCGCCACCGCTGTCCTCGTCGGGCTCCTCCATTGTCCCTGTCCTTGCGCTGTGCCCTGCGACTTCGCCATCGTCGTCCACATTGTTCACGTCGTGGCGCTGTGGTATCGGTCGTTT
>JBBPKB010000552.1:0-12314 GCA_038089035.1 Boletellus dicymbophilus
AAGGAACTAACAGAGGAAGAGAAAAAGAAATGGAAAAAGCAGAAGCAGACATTCCAAAGGAGTGAACAGAGATGTATATGTAGAAAAAGGAATAGGAATATGGAAAATAGGAGGAGATGGAAGTGAAAGAACTTCATAGGACCTGTACTTTCATCTGGAATCACCGGAGATAGATCTGGAGAAGTTCTTCCTTTGTTTTCTAATGAAATACCAATACGAAATGCTGATACTTATTCTTTCTTCTTAGGTCTTTTTGCACCAATTCCTTTATAGATAACCATGACCTCCATTGTTCTTTCTAAGCAAGTCACTGAATCCATCAAAAGACTTCAAGGTCCTTCAAACTATGTCACTTGGTCTGCACAGATGCACAACGTTATGGCCATTGTGTCCCCTTGGGACATAGTATCTGGAACAAGCACATGGGCAAATGTTCCTCAAGGAGCAACACAGGCAGCAGACCATGTCAAGTGGGAAGGGAACGATCGCCAAGCTGCTGCGATTCTTGGTGCTTATTGCGAGATAAATATGCAACCTCTCATTCCTCAAAATCATGTGGAAGTCAGAGACAATAATAACGCCTTAACAGACAAAGTCTCAATAGTGAAAAATTTCTGGATGGAACTGGAAACCCTATATGCCCCTAAAGGTGTTATGGGATATTTCTCTATTTTCCAGGAAATCCTTCATTTTCACATTTGAGAAGGAAAGTCTATGGCAGTCCAACTCTCTGAATTCCAAGCTCTTCTTTGACAAGCACAAAATACAGGACTTACAATCCCTCCTAAAATTGGTAGTATGATTCTATTAAACGCCTTACCTTCATCTTTTGCCCCTATGTGTTCCATGCTTGTACACATGATTGAGGAAGTGCAATTCATGCCAGATTTGATTGTATCAAAGATTCTTACCAAGCAGAACCTATGTCAGAGCACACGCTTTCATGTTGGGACTAGTAAAGCTCACTCTTTGATTGATCGAATAGGTGATCAGGCTGAAGTAAAGAAAATTTCAGCTGTAAAAAGCGCACCCTCTTTCCAGGTAAAGTGTACACATTGTGGAAAAGTTGGACACATTTCTGACCGCTGTTGGTCTAAAAATAAAAAGGGACCTTCTGGTCCATCTAGGACTGCGACACCTTCGCAGAACATGAAACCTGCAGCTGGAAATGGTGCCAAGTCCACACGTAAAGGGCAGGGTGCATAAAAGCGTGCTAAGATGTATGCTGCAAAGAAGGGAAAAGGAAAGGCACACCAGGTGGTGGATCTAGACTTGCTGGACAATGATACCATACAAATGGTCATTGATACACAACTCAACGTCACCACCGGAGAATCTCTCCTACCAGAAGAAATCAAGTATGAAGGATCGGGATCGGAACTGTTCAACTATACAGAACAGGACTTCTTGAACCTTATACAAGAACATGCAAACATTGAGGAAGAACGAGTTGATTGGGGAGATGATGAGGATAGCAGTATGAATATCGCACAAGAACCAGAGTTTGCATCCACTACACCAAACTACTATGCTTTTGACCATTCCTTTCAGGCTCTCACCCGTCCCAACTCATGTTGAGGTGGGGCCTAGTTGCTTACCAACTGTTAGAACTGTTACACTTGGTCTGGGTAAGAACAAACGTAGACTCGATAAAGCAGACAAGTCAGCTCAATAGTATAATGGCTGAAGAGACTACCTTCGTAGAAGGATTTGTATCAGGTGAAGCAGAGGCAAAGGTTCGACAATGCAAGCTCCGATGCATTCAGGAGGAAAGAGTGGATTAGACTCAAGTCTCAAGTAGATCTAGCTTAAGATACAAGCTTGACTATCGACGGTTTAAGTACTAATCATAAAGGAGCATGGACCAAGGGAGAATAAGGAAATGAGGATATTGTACAAGTGGAAGGGAATAACCAATTGGTCGAAGGAGAATCGTACGATATATGAAATGCAAGAAAGGAAAATAGAATCCATGTTGGAACGGATGTTTGCCTAATCATAATGAGTAAGCATGAAGAAGGAAGAAAGGAAAGATCTGTGTTGGAACGGGTCATGACTAATCGTAGATGACGTGTTAAAGTGTCTGGGGAATATGCGGTAAACTGAAGAAAAGGTAAAGGTAACCGAGCATAAGGGAAAGGTTGTAACATTACCCCCTTTGTATGGGTAAAGTCACCTGATTTTACATGAAAGAAAGTCAGATTAAAAAGAAGTGAAAGCCCATTCACCCGTAATATTGTCCCAAGCATCCTGGTCATAGTCTGGTTCTTCGTTCCAAAAGAGGTCGTCATCGTTTTCCTCGATGGGTTGTCCCAGGAGGTGGATGACCATGCTAAATCCTGACGATTCAGTAGCCCTGGTGGATGCAGTGATGGATGACTCGTTGGTTAAAGATGTCGTGAAAGATGTATCTGCTATGTCAGAGTGAGGAGAACTAGGTTCCAAGGGGGGAGAGTCAGCATTGGGACCAAACGTTTGTGGCCAAGGTTGGTCTATGTCAGGGATGGCATTCCAACCAGTAGGGGCAGCGGGGGAATGAGAGGATGAGTTTCGGGAATGGCAATGAGAGGATCGAGAGGATGGAGGGGAACTGGATGGGGTGTGGTGTCGCCAGTGGTAGGGGCAACAATATTGGGGGTGACCAGGAGTGAGTCAGTGGCAAAAGGTACAATGATATAGGCGACAGTTAGCCCGAATGTGACCAAGTCTCTGGCAATGGAAGCATGCTTGGTTGTACTGGAGGTGCGAGAGAGAAAAAGGGGCATTGCGATAAGGGTTTTCGGCATCAGCTAGAGCATGTTCTTCCGCCAATCTGATTGGGGAGGAGGATGTGGAAGGAGTAGACAGAGGAGGTAGGCCTGGGGGAGAGCTTGGCAGAGTAGGAGATTGAGGAGGTGGCACAGGGAGCAGTTCTTCGTTGTCTGTGGCGTTAATAAGGGCAAGTCAGCAGGCAGCTTCTTCTGCAATGGCTAACCCTCCAAGTTGCTCTAAGGCTCTAGCGATCGTACTCTGTTGGCTTCCAAGGGCTCTAGCTAGCACAGCGTGCGCAATAGTGAGAGATTCTTCCTCAGCGGGTGTCATGGCCATCACCAGATTGTTGTTATGGAGGGCAAGGACTAAATAATGAAGGGGGGATGAAGGGGCAATTAAAGAATCTAAAATAAGGGCCACATGAGAATCTAGGAAGACGGCGACCATAGAATCTAACAATAAAGTATTGTCAATCAGAGGGGTGAGCTCAGAAGTATAAATGGGCTCAATGTATTCATAGGTAGGGGGTTGTACTTGGGGAATAGCCATTGCTGCACAGATGTACAGCGGTGTGAAGGTGCTGGTGGTGGATAGAATGAATTGAGGACAAAGGGGGGAAGACCTTGGGACAGGTCTTTTTATATTCTTCGAGAGCGTCCTTGGCGTTTTTCAGGTTCCGCTCTGGTTCCCAGGAGTTGTCCATTGTGGGATATTCTTTCCATTTTACCAAAAACTCCTGATATCTCGGAGTTCCTCTATGCCGTATCACCTGTTCCACTTCATATTCTTCTTTGCCTTCTATAAGTTCTGGAGGTGGAGCAGGGAAGTTCAGGCCGTGTGTGTTGTTTTTGTGGTAGGGAGTAAGGAGAGAGGCATGGAACATGTTGTGTATCTTCCACGTTTTGGAAAGGCGGAGTCTATATGTGATTGGAGATAGGATGTCAGTGACGGTAAACGGTCCTTCTTGCTTCAGCATAAACTTAGGGTTTGGCAGGGAACGTTTCAGATTCCATGCTTCTAACCACACCTTATCCCCTTTTGTGAACGGCGTAAAGGGCTTCTTTGACCATGCTTTCATCACCTGTCTAGCTAATTCGTGTGCTGCTAGGGCTTCTTCTCATGCTGCGAAAAGGGTTTTTAGATGTTCTTCGACTGCAGGGAGGTTCGTGTCCAAAATGATCATGGAGAGGGGTCGGGGTTCATATCCATACATAAGATAAAACAGAGATTGGTTCATGATGGAGTGTGGGTGGTGGTTGTGCGCAAATTCAGCTTGTGGGATCATATTGGCCCAAGAAGTGGGGTTCAATCCACAGAAGATCTGTAAATAGGTTTCAATCTCCTGGTTAACATGCTCAGTCTCTCTGTCAGTCTGGAGGTGGTATGCAGTAGATAGAGAGAGGTCATAGCATAAGAGTCTGGCAAGTTCCTTAGCGAATGCTGAGGTGAACTGCAGGCCTTGGTCAGACATAATCTTGTCATAAAGGCCAAAGTGAGTGTAGACCTTTTTAAAGAAAAGAAGGGCGACGCCTTCTGATGTAATCATTTTAATGGTAGGGCAAAGAATTACCCCCTTCATAAGGCCATGGTCTACCATGACCAAAAGAGTGTCAAATCCCCCAGAGAGAGGGAGGTCAGTAATCAAATCGCAAGAGATCTGTTGGAAGGGTCGTGTCGCCATAGAGGGAATAGGGAGGAGGGGAGGGGAGGTCGGATGCGTGTTCACCTTGTTCTGCTGACAAAGGGTGCAGCCATCAATGCAACATTTCACAAAAGAAGCCAAACTGGGCCACCAGAATTCTGCAGAGACAAGTTGGCAGGTTTTCAAATATCCGGGGTGGCCGGCAGTTGGGTGATCATGGTGCTTCTGTACACATGTTCATCGAAGGTTTTTGTCATCAGGAATGTAGACGCAGTCTTGGAAAGTTAAAACCCCAGCATCGAAATGCCAGTCGGAGAGGCGAGAACGGAACCGAGCAGGGAGTTGTTCCATCCCTTGAACAGTGGTCTGTATAATAGGGTTGGTAGAGGTGAACTGGGTGAGCACGGTGGAGAGGGACGTGTCAATGACATTGACAAAGAGGTCGGGGAGGAGGAGAGTGACATCGGTGTCGTCGTCATCAGTGGAGGGAATGAGGTCAGGGTGGCGAGAGAGCGCATCAGGACCAGAGAGATCTTTCCCAGGGATGTGGGAAAACTTTAAGTCATAGTCGGCGAGATCAAATAGCCATCATGCCTGGCGACGGTTAAGGTTTTGGGGTTGATGGAAGTACATCAAGTTCTTATGATCAGTGAAAACCTGCACCGTGTGAGGAGATCCGTGGAGATAGTGGCGCCACGCTTTCAGGGTGCGGATCACTGCCAAGAGCTCCTTATCATAGATGTTGTAATTCCGCTCAGCGGAGGCAAAAGTCTGGGAGAGGTATCCTCAAGGGTGCCAGTCTCCGTTGGAATCAGCTTGGAGGAGTACGCCTCCAGAGGCAAACTTCGAGGCGTCAGTGGCGACGGCGAAGGGTCGGGTGATATCGGGCATGGTAAGGATGGGCTATGAAAGGAAAATTTTCTTCAATGTCTGGAACGCTTCCTCACAGTTCTGGGACCAGTCCCAAGGGGCATTCTTCTTTGTCAAATCGAGGAGGGGTCGGGTGATTTCAGAGTATTTCAGGATAAATTGCCTGTAAAAATTAGCGAAGCCAAGGAAGGATCGAACATCCTTGACTCGTTTTGGTGTTGGCCATTCGGAGATCCCCTGCAATTTGACAGGGTCCATGGCAACTTGGTCGGGTTTGATGATCATCCTGAGGTATTCGACTTCATTCGTCGCGAACTTACACTTTTCCAGTTTGAGACAAAGGTCTAGTTCTTTCATGCGCTGTAAGACAAGCTTAGTATGCGCGGTGTGAGTTTCATTATCAGGAGAGAAAATTAAAAGGTCATCCATGTAAATGACCAGCCAGCCTTCCACAATCATTTCATGGAAGGAATCGTTCATGAACCTTTGGAAAGTGGGGGGTGAGTTCATTAGACTGAAGAACATCACCATGGGTTCAAATAACCCTTTATGTGTGATGAATGCCGCTTTCCATTGGTCTCTTTCTTTGATCCATATGTTGTTATACCCCCAACATACATCAAACTTTGTGAACACCTTCATGCCTTTCAGCTTGTCTACGAGGTCAGAGACGAGCAGAAGAGAGTAGGCATCTTGAACAGTATATTTGTTCAGATATCTGTAATCTTGACAGGCGCAAAGGCCTTCATCCTTCTTTTTGACGAAGAAAAAGGGGGAAGCCTGAGGTGACTTTGATGGACGGATCTTACCTGTTCGAAGATTTTCTTCGATAAAATCTTCCACTGCCTTCTTTTCATCAGGGGCGAGTGGATATACTTTCGACACTTTAGGAACGAAGGCATTATCTAAATGAATTGCATGATCATAAGGTCTGGAGGGAGGAATATGATCAGTGGCCTCTTTTTCAAAGATAGAGGCATAATCTCGGTATTCGGTCGGAAGCGTAGGCTTCAGTTTTTCTTGTTCTGCTTGCTGGGCAAGTTCTGTGGAGAGGGTTATCTTCCTGAGACATTTAGTGACAGGAGAATTGGGGAAAAATCTAGATGCCACTCTGGTGATGCGTCCAACCATATAGGATTTGTGGGCTTCCTTGAGGAAGTAATCTGGGTCTTCTCCATTGAGGTAAGTGGAGAGAACACATTGTTCTTCTTTGTAATAATTTTGATGACCTATAGGAGGTTGTTCCTGTGTTCTAGAGTTTCTTGAGGAGTATTTCGCCCTGTTACCTGCATGGGAGAAATACAAATCCATCGACTGATCGAGCTTCTCATCAATCTTGACCGTCTTTTTCTTCCAATTGATCTTGGGATTCATGGCCCTCAGCCAGGGATGTCCTAGGATTACATTCTCGCATCCATAGTGGATGACATGAAGGAGGAGTTTCTGCATTATTGTACCGATGTGGGCAAAGACGGTGGTCGTGAACTTGACCATGCCATTTTTGTTATCCGAGTGATTGGCATTTCGTACTTTGAATGGTTTGTCAAGGCAGTCCAACAGGAGATGGTGTTTCTTTACAAAGTCCCAATTGATACAAGAAATTTCGGCACCACTATCGATGAGGGTGGTGATGTCGACAACTTTTAAGGTGCTCGAGGGGTTGATGATTTGTGTGGCAAGATGAACAGATGCATAGGCAGAATCATCTAAGAATACAGGAGCAATTGTTTTACAGGAAAAAGGGGGAACTTGCGTCGAAAGAGAACCCCCTAACAAAAACCCTTCTGGTTCTTGTAGATATTGGCCATGAAGGCTGTGTCTTCATCGTTGTCTTCCTCCGGTTCTAATCTCGGCAGGTCTTCTTTGACTTCCATCCTCGCTACCTTTCTCTCCTTTCGCTCTTCTGTCTTCTTTGGCAGAGGAGGTCAATGACCAGTCCCGTTCTTCTTGGGACAGTTACGCACCAAATGTCCGTGTTTGCCACAGTTGAAGCAGTTGCCCTTTCTACAGTATTCATTGCATTGGGAATGGGAGAGTTGGATGGCGTCAACGTCCATGGCGTCGGGGTCACGAGGTGGAGTGGAGTAGCACGGTTGGGTCTGGTAGGTGGGGGTAGAAGGTCTGAACATTGAAGGTCAGTTGTTGAAGGAAGATGCAATGTCTTGTATGAATCGCTTTCGCAATCCACGTTGTTATGTCCGTGGGGACCATCTCCATCATGTAAATGTGGGTTTGAAGGACCGGGTGAAGCCCTTTAGCAAAGAAATTGATCAGTATCATCTGATCAGTGATCCCAGAATCGTTGTGGCAGATAGAGAACTCTGCAATGTAATCTTCTAGCGATCTTATGGTGTGCTTTTCTTTCGTCATCGCAAGATTCTGCAGCTTTCCCAGGGCCGTGATCTTGGTCTCCTTCGTTTGGAAGGTTTTCTCAAATAGTTCTAGGAAGTCAGAGTATTTCCTGAATGAGGGTGGTGAAGCGGCCAGCTTTTCTTTTTGGAAGGACATAGCCCAACCGAGGGCAGCACCTTTCTTCATGTAGGAAAGGGCATAGCTGATTCTCTTGTTATCCGTATCGTATAGGGTTTCATTGATGAGAAGGTAAGTCTTGACTGAGAGCAACCATGCTTCGGCCTTATCGTAGCTTCCATCAAAGTCATTGGGAGCGCCGATCTTCAGTTCTGTAGCTTTCAAGGTGGACATGGTGGGAGGAGTTACAGCAAGTAGACGAGGGGGAGGTACTGTGTAGATAGGGAGGACTGCTGTAATGGGAGAGGGTTCAGGCGATAGGGTTCTAGAAGGGAATAGAAGAGCAAATGGATGGGGAGATGGGGATCTTGGCGGTTCTTCTGATGGATCTAGGGTTGGGAATCTGGTGGAGTCCGAGGGGACTACTTCTGATTCTGAGTCATGGGTGGACTCGTTTCAAGGTTCCCAAATGCCAATACGTGGTAGTACTGGTCTGGACAGAATCTTGACTCAGGGAGGGGACTGCAACAGCGAGGGATGCGGGTCTTTGGTTGTCTGGATCGGGGTGGGGACCACAACAACAATGGAGTGGGTCAAGGAGTAAGCTAGATCTTTTGTTATGCTTGGTCTGGGTAAGAACAAATGTAGACTCAATAAAGCAGACAAGTTAGCTCAACAGTATAACAGCCGAAGAGACTACCTTCATAGAAGAATTTGTATCAGGTGAAGCAGAGGTGAAGGTTCGACGATGCAAGCTCCGATGTGTTCAGGAGGAAAGAGTGGATTAGACTCAAGTCTCAAGTAGATCTAGCTTAAGATACAAGCTTGACTATCGACAGTTTAAGTACTAATTGTAAAGGGGCACAGACCAAGGGAGAATAAGGAAATGAGGATATTGTACGAGTGGAAGGGAATAACCAATTGGTCGAAGGAGAATCATATGATATACGAAATGCAAGAAAGGAAAATAGAATCTGTGTTGGAATGGACATTTGCCTAATCATAATGAGTAAGCGTGAAGAAGAAAGAAAGGAAAGATCCATGTTGGAACGGGTCATGACTAATCATAGATGACACGTTAAAGCGTCTGGAGAATACGTGGTAAACTGAAGAAAAGGTAAAGGTAACCGAGCATAAGGGAAAGGTTGTAACAAGAACACCTTCTCAAAAGAAAAAGGGAAAGTGGACTAAGGTCAATACTTTTGACTTCTTCAGAACTCATCATGAAGAAGAAGAAAGGGCAAGGAAAAAGGAGCAAGAAAGAATATGGATATACGGTGAAAATAATGAAAAAACACCGCATTGGCATAGAATAGGAGATCCATGGACTCCATGTAACAATGATTTCTATCATGAAATGTATGATGGTTCTCTTTATACTGTATGCACATATAAAGTTTCAGAAACAGAAACATTGTTTCACATGTATAAAACATCCTGGATGATGGATAGTGGTGCTACTCAACATCTAACGCCTTTTATTGATGACTTTATTTCTTTAAAGAAACAAGAAAAATAATGTGAAATTGCAAATGGGAGTCTTATTACTTTGCAAGGACCTGGATCCATTCTATTGTATCCAGAGAAGAAGAAACCTATCAGATTAACAGGTGTATGGTTTTCACCATCATCACCTCATCGTTTGTTATCTATACCAGCCTTAACTGCTAAAGGTTATCACGCTGAAATAATCAAGAATACTACATCTATTTTGGACCGACATGGCCATGAGGTGCTTCATGTGAGTACTTGTTCACCCTATGGTGGTACACATTGGGTTGGCTTATCTCAGGGCATTCCCAATGATTGTTCAACCATGTCAATGCAAGAGGAAAATTCTTTACTGCTATGGCACTATCGTTTAGGACACCCTTCTGTGGAAGTACTACAATGGGGTCATTTTGCTACCAAAGGAATGCCCTACCTGGCAACAACTAAACTACCTATTTGTCCTGGTTGTCAATTTGGCAAGAAGATATCTGCTGCACATTCTGATTCTTCCAATCATGCAGGACGTGTTTTGGAACTAGTGCACACTGATTTACTCGAAATGCCAGTACAATCCAGAAATCATAACAGATATATCATGACTTTTCTGGATGATTACTCTTCTTATGCTGAATTATTTTATCTTAAACAGAAATCTGATGCTTTTCAAGCCTTTCAGTTCTTCTTGGCTAAAGCTGAATGGGAAACTGGACACTCACTTGGCTCTCTACATTCGGATCGAGGGGGGGAATATCTTAGCTTGGATTTTCAAGCATTCCTCATGAAGAAAGGTGTTGCTCATCAAAAGGCAATTGCTAGAGAACCTCAACAGAATGGTAGAGCAGAATGATTGAATTGCACACTTCTGGATAAGATCAATACAATGTTGCAACATGCTTGCATGCCGAAATTATTCTGGCAAGATGCAGCTATGGCAGCAATGTACATTTATAACAGACAGCCAGTCAAATGGTTAACATAGTTCATACCTATATCTAAATGGGATCCAAGGATAGAAAAACCAGACATTTCTAACTTTAGAGTTTTTGGATGTCTTGCATACGTCTATATCCATAAGGAAGATCGTAAAGACAAACTAACTCCAAAAGCTAAAAGAATGATATTCATTGGTTATCCTATTGGAACTAAAGGGTATCAGTTCTATGATCCAGAATGAAGGATAGTTGTGGAAGGCAACACCGCAGCAACTTTTGATGAATATACTCTTCCATATTGTTTGAAAAGAGAGAATGACAAACAAGAACCTATTCAAATTCCAGACAACTATGAACTGGAGAATGCTGAAGAAGAAATGGAGAGGAATGCCTCAAATATTAATGTTCATCTTCCAGCAACAGGTCCAGAATTGCATTTACATCTGGAACCTACAATTCAGTCACCCAATTATATAAATCCCAATTCTGAATGACGACAGAATGTTCAAACTCATGAAAAAACACCAACCAAACCTCCTTATATCCCTAGAGAAAAGACTCCAGAGACTTTTATTGAAGAATCTGAAGAATATCTTGAAGGAGAAACAGAAGGATCTTACCAACCATCTAGATTATCATCTTTGTCATCCTTGACACCACTTCCAGAAGAATCTGAAGAAATAGAAGTGATTCATGAACCTCATGATGATACTCATATGAGTGAAACAGAAACAAGAACCTTGATACAAGAAAGGAGACCTTCACCTCCTAGACTTTTTATTGGAAGACAACAGAGAAGTGAAGATGTTGAGGAACATAGATCTCCTCAAACTCCTATCTATCATCGAGGATACTTGGAACGATCTCATCCACTACCATATCATCAATCACAAGAAGGGATTCTACCTTTAACAGCGATAGGATATAATCGAAATTATCCATCTACTTTTCCTAGAAGAAGTAGATGTCCTATACGAACAAGAATACGAGAGGATAATGCTTATGGGGAGAGAACTCCTATGGAAATTGAAAGACAAATTCATGAAGGAACTGATGATCTAAGGAATATAAATGTTCCTACAAATCAAGAAGACATGGAAGATCTTTATGGAACCAGTGAAATAGAACTTGATCAAGCCAAAAGTATCAGTGGACATTTCATGAAAGCAATGTTGGCAGTGTCAAAACCTATTTTTGGTATTCCACAACAATATAAAGATATTGGTAAAATGCCTATTGCACAACAAGAACTTTGGTTGAAAGCTTGTGACAAAGAATACAAGTCCTTGAAGGAAAGACATGTATGGGATTTGGCTGAATTACCTCCAGGACGAAAACCTATCACAGGGAGATGGGTATTTGTCAAGAAGAGTGATGGCTGCAAGAAAGCTCGCTTTGTTGCAAAAGGCTTCACTCAGATATACGGAATTGATTTTGAAGAAACCTTCTCACCAGTAGCAAGGTTTGAGACTGTTTGTCTCATATTGGCATTATCAGCTCTAGAAGATTGGGAAATAGAAGCTTTGGATGTCAAGACAGCCTTTCTATTTGGGGATCTCGACGAAGAGATCTATATGACACAGCCTGAAGGCTTCATCATTAAGGGTCAGGAAACAAAGGTTTGTAGACTTAGGAAAGCCATTTATGGGCTAAAGCAAGCGGCCCTACAATGGAACAAGGCACTGCACAAATCAGTCCTTGGAATGCGATTTAAAAGAACCCACTCAGACCCTGGACTTTATTTTCTCATTCAGAAAGATGTAATTGTCATCATGCTAATTTATATAGATGACGTTCTATTCCTCAGAAATGACAAATCAATAGTCATTCAGAAGAAGAAACAATTCATGGCAAAATGGGAATACAGAGATCTAGGAGAAGCAAAGGAATATCTTGGAATGCACATCATTCGAAATAGGATGAAGAAGACTTTACAACTGGATCAAATCAAATATGCTGAAAAAGTCATTGAACGCTTTGATCTTCAAGAATACAGACCAGCATATACTCCTTTACCATCTGGATATAATCCAGAACCAGCTAACAAAACCACAGAAAGCAATGCATACTTGCGAAGCCAATACCAATCAATCATTGGATCACTGTTATACATCATGCTTGGAACAAGACCTGATCTCGCCTATGCAGTCATTAAAATG
>JBBPKB010000553.1:0-12307 GCA_038089035.1 Boletellus dicymbophilus
TATCATGTATCTTCCTCGCCGCTCCACAGGAACGTGTAAAACAGGCTGCATCTCTCAAGACACGCGGTAATTCCCTTTACCAGGCGCGCAAGTTCGAGCTGGCCATCGAGCTCTACACACAGGCGATTGAGGTCTCGCCACGACCAGAAGCCGTGTTTTACAGCAACCGTGCGGCATGTCCGTCCCGGCCCTCTTATTCCCCGGATGCCGGCTCATAATTCTTGTTCCTAGGCTACATGTATATGTCCCCGCCTCAGCACGAGCGGGTCGTCGCTGACTGTGATGATGCCCTCCGTCAAGACCCGAGTTACGTCAAGGCTCTCAATAGGCGTGCAACTGCCCTCGAATCCTTGAACCGTTTCGAGGAAGCGCTGAAAGGTCAACACTCCTCGTTTCGCGGATAGTTTGTGTCGAGTATTAATCTTGTTAGCAGATTTCACTGCCGCAACGATCCTTGAAAAATTCCAAAATGAAACGGCTGCCCAGGCAGTAGAGCGCGTTCTAAAAAAGCTCGCAACGGAAAAGGCCCAATCGATCATCACGGTACATCACTCGACTCATTGTGTCTCATGTTCCTCTCTAACCGACTAATAGACTCGGGAACCCCGTTTGCCTTCGCAAACATTCATTTCGGCCTATTTTGCTGCTTTCCGGAAACGTCTGTTCCTGTCTAGCTCATGTGACTGGTAAACTCACCAGACCGTAGGTCCGCTTCCTATACTTTCCGAGACACCTTCGCAGGGTGATCAAACGCTCTTGCTTGCACTTGAAGCCCTCGAAGCAGCCGATTATCCCCACGCACTGACTTTTGTCAATGAGGCTCTTGAACAGGGTATTTCATGGGACATTGGTCGTGCAGAGGCCCTTAACCTGAGGGGAACATTCAAGTACGTCGATCATGTGTGCTTTCCTCGTCGCCGAAGAGTCACCAAATTATTTCCAGATTCCTGACCGCTGATGTTCGCGGAGCGAAAGCGGATCTCCTTGAATCTCTCACCCTCGACCATTTGTTCACGCAATCGCTAGTGAAGCTTGCGAGCGTGCACATGGAAGAGGGCGACCATTCACGAGCAATGCAATGCTTCGAGGATGCCATCAAAATTAACGAGGATGATCCTGACGTCTATTATCATCGGGGGCAGGGTGCGTCATTTCCGCCCATGTATAACCATGTAGGATAACACCGTTCGTACAAGTCTTCTTTATCACAAACGACTTCTCGTCTGCCGCGACCAACTACACAAAGTCATCCACGCTTGATCCAACATTCGTCTTCTCACACATTCAGCTTGCAGTTGCACAATACAAGCTGGGCAACCTTGCAAACAGCATGGCGACCTTCCGACGGACGATGTCATCGTTCCCTTCAAAGGGCGAAGTCTGCAACTATTAGTACGTCATATGGTTATGGTGTGATTCGAGAACGGTCAACTAACTGTGTGCTGCGCAGCGGTGAGCTATTGTTGGACCAACAGCGCTTTCAAGAAGCAGTGGAGAAGTTCGACAGGGCAATCGAACTTGAGAAGACCAAGTTAGTTTTACGATCTGCAGCTCCCTCCCCATCAATATTGACTCATGACTGCTAGCTCCCCTCCCAATCCACTACCCCTTGTTAACAAGGCACTTGCAATTTTCCAATGGCGTCAGGACCTCCCGGCGGCAGAGGCGCTTTGCCGTGAAGCCCTTGTTTTGGACCCTTCGTGTGAGCCTGCTGTCGCCACGCTCGCACAGCTCGCGCTGCAAAAGAGCGAGATTGAGGTTGCGATCACATGGTTCGATAAGCAGGTCGAGATGGCGAGAGGCGAGGCGGAGATCACCGCTGCGCTGACGTATCTCGAGGTGAGTTGATGTTGTCAACATCAGTCGTACTCTTCCGCGGGAACTGACTCGCAATAAATAGGCCAGCAAAGCCCAGCTGCAGTTCATCAGAAACTACCCTCAGATGGCGGAGCAGTTGTTCCAGATGGCACGCGGGATGATTTAGTTTATGAGTGTGATCTGCGCTTTATAGTTTTGACGAGAGCATGCATACACGTAGGTCAAGGATTTTGCTCGCCCCCCCGAGACCTCTTGTAGAAACATTGTGTCGACAAGGGAAAAGGGATGAGAGTGAGAGCGTGCAACCGCTTGCAGAGTTTTTTTACGTCTTTTTTGCGGACGGATACACACTGCTTTCTTATTTCTTTTTCACATTCACTCTTTGCCATTCCCTCTCCCTCGTTTTCTTGTTTGATTATTTCTGTTGATGCCACCTACCACTCCCCGCTCCGTTTTTTTCTTCCTTCACTTTTATAAACTTCATCTCACCCATTTTTTATGACGTGCTATTCTTTGTCCGGATGTGTTTGTCATGCTCTGAGTTGAACTATGTGTTGTTTTTCCCATGGTTGAATATAATCAGCTCATACTACTCAAGTTGCCCTGTTTCACAGTGCAATATCTCTTTGATATGTCGCTGTTAAACACTAGTCGAAGGGATCTGGATGTATTGAAGTTAACTCCAGAGACTCTGGAGATCAGATGGGTTGAATGGGATGTTGGCTTCACCTTATATGGTGTGCCCTTGCATAGACCTGTGTCCCAGATTTACTGAGTGGCCAAATGTTGGAGGCTAAGAGTTGTACAACAACTACTAACTACTAGAAGTTGCCAATAATTGTTACTGGTCGCACTGAGGTCTCGACAGAGAAAGATCCGAGTCCTATAATGTCCTCAGTAGAAAGTATGGTATTAGCAAGCATGGGAACATATGCATCCCTCATTTGATATTTGATGTTGTTCCAGATGTGATCTTCAATTTTCTACAAATCTTTTTGGCAGCCCTTACATCTGAATTGAGCCTTGAAGAGAGTTGAGCAGTCCACTCTCATGTGACACACAGGATTTACAATATCAGGGTCCTTTCAAGCCCACTTTTTCCCCTCTACATGATCACCTACTATTAGCTTGTCCAAGGTCCATTTTTGTCCTCTCAGTGGGATGCCATCACTGGGCAATTTCAGACAGTGTCCAGGATCACCACTTGTGAATCTACATACATCCAAATGGTGGACAGTCACCAAGTGGTAGAGTAGTTCATGCTTGGCATTTGACTTTTGCTCATAGCTTGGTGAAGGATAGAGTGTGAGCTCATCAATCAACTTGACATGCATGTCAAGATGGCAATAAAAGACTGTTGGATCATAGTACCTGACATACATGAGTTCATGCTGCCATTAAACCAAAACCAATGTACTACCCCATCCTCTCCACTATGGTGAACTTTGGGTCATGCACACACCATATGCAAAACATGGGGTCAAACACAATCCCATGCTCTACCTCACTACTGGATGTTGGTCTTCAAAACCACTCCTCTGTTCATATGCAACACATCTGTCCACAACCAGCAAGCAGTGGATGCCAACAGACTTGACATCCATATGCTCCTCACTGCATCCTAATTTTATCTAATCTTTACCAATCCAGTCATTGTGATGTCATTCAACCAATCTTAGTTAATGTAGTTATTTTAATTATTTGATACTATTTTATATCATATTACCCTCAATTGTTAGAATAATTAAATTTAGAAAATAGATGATTGTTAGATGAAACTAGGATTAACAATATTAAAAATACTGATTTTAGTAAGTAGACAATTATTAGGTGAGGTTAGGATTAACTAGGTTAAGAATATTGACTTTAGTAAATGACAATTGCTAGATGAGGTTAGGATTAACTAGATTAGAAATGTTGGCTTTAGAGAGTAGGCAATTATTAGATGAAGTTAGGATTAACAAAATTGGGCATATTGACTTTTGAAAGCAGACAGTTGTTAGATGAGGTATGATTGTAGCAAAAAGTGTACTAAAAGGTGTAGTAATAAAGTGTACAAAAGTAGAGCTAAAAGTAGAGCAATAGTGTTACAAAAGCATAGTAAAAAGTGTAGCAAAAATGTGCCAAAAGTGTAGTAAAAAAAGCACACAAGAGTGCAGCTAAAATGTAGAAAAAGCATAGCTAAAAGTGTAGTGAAAAAGTGTACCAAAGTGCAAGTAAAATAAAGAAAAAGTGTAGCCAAAATTTTAATTAAAAAAAAGTGTACAAAAGTGCAATTAAAAAGTATACAAATTGTCAGATTCAGGTTCAGGTTCAGGAAAGAGTGGCCCCAAACCAAACCAAATTGAACTTTGGCAACTCTAGATGTAGGTCCCCACCAAGCTGGCTTCTTATGCAGACAGCAACCTATCATTGATTGGATGCAATAGATGGTAAGATGGATGTATTGACCTCACCACAGGATTTGTTATGACCTCAGGTGCAAGACCTTTAGTACCACACTGGCTGGACAATCTTACAGCTCCCACTATAGCTGGCCAGATAAAGAATAAAAGTGTGACTGACAAGGTGTAGCATGACTGACAAGTAGGAAAGTGTAGCTTTATTTCCTTAATACCTTGTAGCTCAAGTCTTGCAACTGAATGCCAACAAAGATACAAGAGGATTAGACTAAGGTAGATGGTACATGTGAACCCCTATTTATACTTTAAGGAGTATATGCATGGACCAAGCTGTACATAGTCCTACAATCTAAATAAGGTGCTAGCTACCAAGTGGGCCCAGGATAATGTTAAAGTGCATTGGAGGTATGTACAGATTTAGATAAGGAGGGAATAGAAGAGAAGTATACAGGAAAGGTAAATAAAGGTATGTACTTGGGAATAAGAGGGTTTTAATCTAGGATCACTAGGATCTGTGATCCAGTAAGTGTTCCAAGGGTAATGACTACAACTATAATGTACCATTTTGTATAAGTATAGTACTGGTGTTGTAACAGGATTGCTGTCACAGCAATCAATCTTACCTGTGGAGCAGTATGGCTGACAACAATTATCAATCCAAACTTCTCTGTCTATAGCATCAAGTGTGTGAGAGTGTATCCAGGCCTAGAAGGACAGGGTATGGAGTGGGAAAAAAATGGTTTTCAATCTTGGAGGCTAGCAGTAGTAGACCTTCCATGCTTACTATATCAATATCATTATACTTTCAACAATTCAAGATTGTTTTGTTTAGCAACTCCATTACAAACAGGCTTTTAATCAAGGATATACAAACATGATTGTGAATGACTTTGTGTAACAGCAGAAACACATTATCATTATTCTCTGAACCCAGATGTTCAAACAGCACTTTAAGCACTTTCTACTGACCAAGTGACTGTCATATCCTGACAGTTCCAAGTCCAAGCCTGGTCCCTCTGGGACAACTCTGTTCTAACTCTAGCCTTATTTTTATTTCTTTTGTAGTTACTTGACTCAGACTTATATCTTAGTATTTTCTTCTGACCTCTTTTCCTCTCATGTACCTTCCATACCTACTTGCATTCTACCCTTCACTTAGACTATCTCCTGTTGTGATTTTTGACTTACATGTATTAGGTAACTGTTTATGGTAATTATTAGATAAGCTTAGAGTGTACAAACCTTCACATTTCCTCTAGTTTATTCCCTCAGTAACTTGACATCTACTGAGGGTTCCATAAGTCCAGTCCAAGAACTTGTTTCTGACTTTCCTGCACAAGCAAACCTCAAGTCCTTGCCTTTCAACATCTCTAATACCAGTGCTTGCCTAAGGAGCACAGCTCCAAGGCAATGCCCTGGTACACTCCCCTCTCTGACTTCTGGTGTTTCCTGCCTCCTGACTTCCAGACTCTTGTAAATACTTTCCTTGTATATAAACTCCATAGATCTTGCTTTGTATTCTCTAGTTGGAATATCAACCTAAGTTTTGCATTCTCACTTGTTGTTGTATGACTTTTACTGACCTCTGACCTCTCTCTCTTTGACTAGCACGCATTAGGTTACCTTTTATGGCAATTATTAGATAAGCTTAGAGCGTACAAACCTTCGAGTTTCCTCTAGTTTATTCCCTCAATAGCTTGGTGAGGATGAGAGGAGCAATACACCAGTGTATCTTGTCATCCTGTTGAAAGGTATTTGCTAACATTTGGGATTGCCTTTTCAACAACTGCTCTTCAAAGACATTCAAGATATGAGATCCACTTTATACCCATGACAGATAGGGTCCAACCTATGTGTTTGAGACATGGGATAGCATGGATACCAAGTAGAGTATGGGTCAAGTAGTACCACATCCATGAGCATACATGTATCATAGACTGGCAGGACACATGTATATCACCAGCTATCAACTTTCTTGCATTCAATAGATGACTTTTCCCACAGTCTCATTGCAGATTAAATACTATTGTATGCAAATCTTTATCCTTCTTTTAATTAAGTAGACAATAATGCAAATGTTAGATGAGATTAGGATTGATTAGATTAGGAATACTGACTTTAGAAAGTAGACAATTTTTTGATGAGATTAGGATTAACTAGGTCAGGAATGCTGGCTTTAGAAAGTAGACAATTATCAGATGAGGTTAGGATCAAATCAGTTAGAAATATCAACTTTAGAAATCAGACAATTGTTATATAAATGAGGTTAGGATCAAAAGGTTAGACATATTAATTTTAGAGAGCAATCAATTGTTATTTGATGTTGGGATTTACTAAGTTAGAAATATTGACTTTAGAAAACAGATAAATGTCCTCCATCACTTCCTCCTCCTTACTCTTCTAGCCTCCAACATCCCTACCTTTCTCTAAATATCTATCTATAGTCTTAGCTAAGTGAAAGAACTATGTAGTTTACTAATCTACTGTAAATGTTATTATTGAATGAAATGTATCCATTTGGTTTCAAGTTCATGTTTGAACTGGTTCTGGACCAATTCATTAAAATTCAATTGGCCCTAGACCTGAACCTGAATTGAACCTGAGTTGAGGTTTGGTTTGGTTTGGTTTAGGTTTGAACTTAAATTCAGAGCTAAACTTTGGCAACCCTAGGTGGCAGTGGTGTACAGACCATTGTGGTGATAGTGGACAGCACAGTGAGCACACATCACCACCACCACTAGATGTTTGTAGCAATGAAGAGATGGATGGGAAGTGATGTTGAAGAGGAGGGCTGGCTAATTGATTGACATATACCAGTGGCAGCACACAGTGCCCAGACACCTGATGTTCCTGGTGTGACATGCATGATGTACCTGTACCTCAGCATATCAGGGCAAATCATGTGTTATGTGGTCCTAGTGCTCTACTTGATATTCTACCATCTACTGAGGTAAGTGCTGAGTGGTACAGCAAGTGCTGAAGTGCTAAATTACAGCCTTTCCTCTCTAAATAGTAACAAAACAAGGGTATTATTCTTGTTACTAAATAGTAGTGTACAGTGGGCAACAAAACCATTGCAATGTCTAACCAAGATGTAGTGTATGAAGTGCACCACAAGCAGGCATGGGAATTGTGCTTAGGTTTGGTCAGATTAAATATAGTACCTACTCTTAGCTACAAATCAGTCCCTTATTCATATGATTTGGATCAGTGGGTCCAGAGATATGCTCAAATCAATCAAGGGTACTCATTGTAACAGTTTTGCTGTTGGCATCAACAACACCATAGACTAGTCTGAAATGTGCCCTCCTTTGGCCAGAATCATTTCCACAATAGGATACACATAGAAACATTATGTAAGACCTCTCACACCCCTATATTTCCCATTTCTACTATTATCAAATCACAGATTTTGACTTTATAGCATATCATCCTCTATAGGCTTGGAATTGACTATTCTGCCTGTTCTGATGATCCAATATTGGTTCTATGCATCTATACAATCATTTACATTCATTTTGTAATAGTTGTTGTCTATAAAAACTTACAAAATATTGCTTGTGCTAGCTATGTATCCCCTATTGTCATCTACCATGTGATGGATTTCACTTGAATTTGTTGAGAGGAAAATACCACCAGAGGAAATGAAATTGTCCTCAATGAGAGTGATTAGTACCTACAAAATTCTCATCAACTGTAGTCAATACTCCCAGGTACAAGGACTGTATCTGAGCTACAACATTTTTCCTTCTTGACCAGGTTTGAGAATGTAGCATAATATATGTCTGTATATGGTGAAATTTCCACCTGAATATGTCTAAGATCATGCAATGATATGAATATCCAATATACACCTGAATTGGCATGAGAGCTACAGGAAAAAGTGCATGGTTGGTAAACTCCTAGAGCTCTCACATGGTAAGGAAATCACCATGACCTGGGACAGCTCTTGTATCTGGGTATATTGATTATAGCTGACCAAAATTTTGTTGTTGGTACTAATCACTTTCATTGAGGACAATTTCATCTCCTCTGATGGTCTCAACAAATTCAAATGAAATCCATCACATGGTAGATGACAATAAGGGGTAGCTAGCATGAGCAATCTTTTGTGTGTTTTTATAGACAATAACTGTTACAAAATGAATGGAAATGATGATATGGATGCGTAGAACCAATATTGGATCATTGTAACAGGCAGAATAGTCAATTTTAAGCCTACAGAGGGTGATATGCTATATATAAAGTCAAAATCTGTGATTTGATAATAGTAGAAATGGGAAATATAGGGGTGTGAGAGGTCTTACATATTGTTTCTATGTGTATCCTATTGTGGAAGTGATTCTGGCCAAAGGAGGGCACATTCAGACTAGTTTATGGTGTTGTTGATGTCAGCAACAAAACTATTGCAATAAGTACCCTTGATTGATTTGAGTGTATCCATGGTTCCAAATCACATGACTAAGGGACCAATGGCACCAATGCAAGCACAAGCTGGGAAGGCAGAAATGGCTTGCACATCATTAGCAAGTACACAGATATGTGGCCAAGCAAGATGTAGCTCACAGAGTACAGCAAAAGTAGTGCAATGAACAAAATACTCTATTATCCACATGGAGGGAGGAAGATGTGGCATGGTGTAGACACAATGGGGCCTGGTAGAAGGTATTTTGAGATGAACAACTGGCATGAGAGGAGGAAAGAGACAAAGCAAAATTGGAAAAATGTTGATCTCACTGGGCAAAGTCAAAGTGTGGGAAGCTTGAGAAGCCCATTCCAAAGCCTACTGTCATAACTGGAGAGGTGGAAGATAGTGGCAAGGAGGAGAATGGTGAGAATTAGACCAATGGTGATGATGAGGACAGTGCTGATATCAATAATTGATAGTATCCAATAAGTGCTAATTCTAAACTATACCAAATTTGGGCTGTCTCAAGTGACAGTATGATAAAGCCATTTGATTTCCAAGCTTTGTCACTGCAGCTATGCATACAATTTCAATGACATTTAACCCAGTAATTTAGAACAACTTGAATTACTCTTTTGTATATTCTGATCTATATTACTTTGTGTTGTTGTCATATCTTGAGTGCAAGTCTAACTCTGGTATTTCTGGTAATTTCTCTGTTGATAATTCTGGTTCTTATTTCATTTTCCCTATGGTTACTTCACCTCAGATTTACAATATTGAAACTCTTACTTCTGACATATGACATTCTCCTGTTACATCTGTCATGCTTCCATCATGACTGTTACTTCTGACATTCTCCTGTTCCACTTACATAAACATCTGTCTGTCTAGGAATATGACTCCAAGGCAACACCCATTATACTCTGATGTTTCACTTTCTATACTCCAATGTTTCATATTCAATACTCCAACTTCCCCTCTGTATATAAACATTGTAGTTTTCTCTTGTATTTTTCTTAGTTCAAATATTGACTAAACTTCCCCTTGAAATCTCACTCTCTTGTCTGAGTCATTGACTGACTTCCCTCCAACCCTCAACTCATTAAGTAGTCATTATGACTCCTAATTGTGTCCTCTGACCCCTCTGAAATTTGGGACCCCAGACCTCTCACAAGGGCACACCACATAAGGTGAAGCTGAGTCCTGTCCACCCCCAATGTCTGGAGTTATTGGAGCAACTCTGAGCCATTCTAGTTTTCCTTGTTTTGACAGTTGTGTTGTAATGAGAGTGTTCCTAAACCCAGTGTCTCAAGTGGCAGTTGATGACTGTGCAGGTTGGCACAAGTAGGTAAAACATTGGCTATGAAAAGCCTATCTCAGTCACATGTGATATAGTAGACTGAAGTGACATCTACATACAATGTGCTTTATATACAGATAAGTCCAAAAGTATAGTATAAGAGGGGTAAATGGATCAGATGAACATACAGAACAGTAAAAATATATGATAAGAAATGGAAAAAACAAGTATGTACATACATGTCAAAACTCTCAACTCTGAGCCACACAGTTCTGTGTTTAGTTGGGGACACTTGGTATCCTACTCTCTTTATTTAGACACTAGAATGTAGCACAGCTTGGTCTGTGCACTTAGTCCTTATGTATAAACAACCAATCACATGTGCCATGTACCTTAGCCTAATCCACTTGTATTCCTGTTGGCATTCAGTCATGAGACTTGAGCTACAGAGTATTAAGGATAAAGCTACACTTTTTCTATTGTCACCTCATAAGTGTCACTGCACAATTGTCACCTCGCATTTGTCACTTTTCCAGCTATAGTTGGAGCTGTGAGATTGTCCAGCCAGTGTGGTACTGAGGGTCCCATGCCTGAGGTCATAACAAAATATCTGTGATGCACCAGGTTGGATATCCAAACCAAATTCCAAAACAACTGCCAGTGGTCCTACACCTTTCTTAGCTATCTCAGCCACAGTAGGATCAATACTAATGTGCTTTCACTACCTTTTTCATTGTAATGCATAGTCATTCATAGTCATATTTTGTCCTTCTTCATTGAGAGTTTATTTGTGATGAAGTTGCTGAACAAATAAATTAGTGAAAGTATAATGACACTGTGTATGGAGGGTAAATAGGCTGTTGCTGTCCTCCAAGAATGCCATGACTTGACTCATAGAAAGCTATTTTATCTACTCCATTCTCTGTCCTCTTGGACACAATATCACATATGTACATGATACTATAGAAAAAGAAGTTATAAGATAAAGTAAACCTGAGAAGATTAGATGAAGAATACAGAGAATAAACTCTTTAAATACGATTGGAATTAAAAAATTTACAAGATACATTAAGCAAAAAACTATAGGTCAGGAAACAAAACATAAGTGAAGAGTTCATATTACAATGTAAATAGTAGTTGACTTTTGTGTAGTAAATGTACTACAATTTAATAAATATAATGACCACGACCCTGATACCAATCAGATACTGTTTGTGGCTGTCCACTAGAAGCTCTAAGGCGCCACATATAAAAACAAGTAATCAAACATAAGGCATCTACACAATAAGACCTAGACAATGTAATGTTTACTGATATTATTGATCTTGGGATCCATGGTGTTTTTCCGTCTCGGTAAAGCTGCATTGCAATATTCCCAATTGCAGAAAAGCGGGAACAATTGAAGTATTCTCCATCATAGCATGGAAATTTGAACCGTATGAGTAGTAGAAAGGCAATGACATCATGAAAGGGCAAGTGATAACCAACAGTATCAATGATAGTTGAGTCAGATGTATAACTTGATAAAGCACTTGTGGACAACACAGACAACCTGTGCATTCTGTCCTCCTCATAGCGTGAAGCTCTTGGAAGTCCAGGAAAGATGCACTCCAATGCAATATGTAAGGTCACCCTGTTGTTTATTAGTTCCATAGTAAGCTAAGAAAGAAGTACTGACTCACTTTGTAGATTTGTTGATCACCTCTAGGAGTAAGAACTCATGCTCATGATAGTGAAACATAGGGCGTTTATAATATGTCAGGCTTTTAACCTGTAAATTTGGCTGATCTTCAACAGTTGAATAAGCTGAATGTAAAGCATCATTCCACCACCCGATAGGAGTTGTAATGGTTTTTGTAGGAATATCTTGAAAGATCTTGAAAGATGCTGGTTGACATTCAGCATCAACAGGGATGATGCAAGAGTGTCTGAGATAGTCATAGTCATAAGATGGTGGAGAATATGGGGGTGTTTCTTGCAGGTTCTCCTCCGAAGGACACATGGTTGAGAGTGTTAGAATGTGGATTCAAGCCCCTTTTGTTTGATGATTTAATTGTTACAAAATGTAGTTTGGTTCTATTTGGATGTATGCGGCCCGTAGTGGCCACCAACGGTGGCCTCGGTTCCCACGGTCCCACGCTCGCTCGAACCGGGGGGCTGGTGACCCCGCGCGCGGAAAGAACGTCGCGGGGACGGATGTACTCCCGATCGGACAGGACGCAGCGAACGAACGGAACGAACGCGGACGATGGCGAGATGGCGAGGTGACCGGTGACTCCGACTCAGGGGCGGGTGCGTCCTCGCTCCCTTCCTCCTCGCGCTCCCTTTCTTTCTCTCTCTCCTCTCTCTCCTCGGTGCGTCCTCGCTCTCTTTCTC
>JBBPKB010000554.1:0-12301 GCA_038089035.1 Boletellus dicymbophilus
GTTGCCGGGGGTAAGAGAAGGTCATAAATGTAAACATGCCAGTCGGTGCTATGATGGTGCCTCCGCGGTCTGTCCCTCCTCCAGCCCCTTCTTGAAACCCTCCAATGTCCTTGCAAGTTTGCCTCCACTTGCTTCGCTAAGCACTGCCGCGAGTTGCATCGCAGGTGTGCTAAGCAATCCGACGATTTGAGCCCTCAGTGTATCAAGTGGTGGTAGTTTTGCAACATCCTTGACTCCAACAGACGAGAAAACGCGTCCCTCTATGAGCGCACCCATGACCTTGAGTTCAGGTGACAGCACCGGCTTAACCTTTGGAACTGGTCTTCCGGGGATCCAATCCGAGCCCTCCTCCCTCCCTTTCCCCTTGCTCGGCGTCGCTTCCGCATCTTTTGGTTGTTCCTTCTTCTTTGGGACAACGCGATCGATGGCGCGGATGATGGCGTTGAGCTGTGGCGGATTGAGTGAAGGCAGGGTGAGGACGGCAAAGCCGCCATCGACGAGTTTCGAAATCTGTGTAGTCTTGTCCGCGTCTATGGGGACAAAGTCGCGCAGAGCGACGCCGAAGATCGACGTTCGCATGACCGTAAGCTTTGGAGACTCTGCGGGGACGAGCGACGGGGAGGGCGAGGTGAGGGTGGGTGCGAATCGCGTGCTGGCAAGCTCAATCTCTCGCCGGAGGTCCTGCATTTTGCGTGCGGTAAAGTCCTTGTGTTGGAGGAATATGACGGGTGCGTCGGTGCTCTGCGCCAGCATGCGGGAGTACTGGCTGTAAAGATATGTTTTGCGTTCGCCGTAGCGACGTGGGACAGGTTTTCCCTCGTAGACGACGGAGGGCTCGACGGAGACAACATAGGTGCGGGAGAAGGGACGCGGTGTCGAGCGGAGGAGGCGGGGGAGCGCGAGCATAACCATAGGATTCGAAAAAGAAAAGAGCCTGGACGGCACGTGAGCAGTAATACGTCACACGGGTCACGTTGTGATTGTCACGCGGACTTTGTCTCTTGCTTGCTTTTCGAGTGTATCGCTCGTGTTTCGTTTGTTGGGTGGGAAGTGTCGAGCTTCAATGTCCGTCCGTTCTTTAGCACAACCGCGTTTATTGACTCGAGCAACACTCAGGGACGACGACGACGCCTTTCTGTACGGTGAGACGGGCGCGACGGTGGTGACGACCTCTGGTAAGAAACAGCTCCAGCTTTGAAGCTCTCTCGGAGGCTTCGAAAACGAGTCTTTCGCCTGCTGTATTTTTTATCCCCTCAATAACATCAATTTTTTTAACCTATCTGCTGCCGCGTGTGATCCTTCAGTGTCGCAACCGTGAGTCTTCTTCGACCGGGTGAACTTGCTTGTCGTTGAAAAGCCCTCTTGTTGCAGTGTCCCAGTCGAGGCGGTGAAGCCGTCAAATGGCATTCTCGAGAACCTCGAGGCCAAGGCCGAGGAGGAGCCTCCGTTTGGTCTACCGCCTGAAGCGGATGAGCAGGAAAACGAAGAAGGAGAAAACGGAGAAAACGGCGTAGTGGAGGACGAGGAAAGCGAGGAGGACGTGCGTGCGTCTTTGCCAGTGCGTGTATGCGTGCTCACATTCTCTGCTAGGATATTGAAATCATCATGGAACCACCTTCACGCTCCCTTGATTTCCGGTAGGCACATATCCTCCACCCGCATACTTTTTACCTTTCCAGTCCGGTACTAATCTACTCGTTAGACAGCAGAATGCCGCAGGACGGTCACTTCAGTCCCGTCCTTCAACCCAGACGAGTAAACGTATACTAGTTTTTCTACTCTTTTTTTTGCTTTTGTGCTCACATTTCTGAAGCCCCACCCTCGCAACTCACCACGGAATACACCCCTCACGAGCGAGGCGCCCCAGCAAAACCACTTCCACTATCCATGACTTCTGCACCCCCAACTGTTCCGCAACCCACCACTGACCCTTGCATAGATGACGACGGCCCAGACCCATCTACGCTCCCTCCTGCTACTGCCCCTCCTTCACACCCTTCAATAAACCCAGATTTACCCGGTATACTTGACGGTCGCTCGATTCTAGATGTTGATATCAACGCAATGGCCGAAAAACCATGGCGTCGGCCAGGTTCAGATATCAGCGACTGGTTCAACTACGGTTTCGACGAAGTCTCTTGGGAAGCATACTGTTACAGAAGACGGGATCTCGGGGACCTCGCCAACGTACTCAAAACTAACGTGCTCGTGCGTGTTCCTTTGAGAATTGCGCGGTCGTGTCCAAAAGAACTGACGCCTCCCGTGCAGAACTTTGCAGCCATGCCAGAAGACCAACTCACAGCATTACCTCCTGACCTACGTACGATGGTGATGACCGGAGCCAACGCAATGATGAACAACAATTCGAATGCTAACATGATGGGTCCCAACGTCGGAATGAATCCAATGATGGACATGTCTGGCATGGGAGCGATGAACATGTCGATGGGCATGGGCATGAACGGTGACATGAGCTTGCAGATGCAGGGTGGAGGCCCAATGATGCAAGATGGCCCGGGACCAGTCGTGGCGAACGGCACGTCCGAACAGGGTGTACAGTTGGGCATGCAGGACGGATATGGAGGTGGCCCAGGCCCCGGCATGATGGGAATGGGGATGAATGCTGAATACGGTATGCAGGTATGGATGAGTCCCTCTTATTTCTAGCTACACATAATGAAATCCGTGGCGTTCACGCGGTCGCGACGCTCGTCCTTGAGCAGGAGCAAGGACCTATTGGACAGGGGATGTTCGGGGGCATGGAGGGCAGCTCGACTCCTGTGTCGGTGCCAGTGCAAACGCCTGTTCAAGCGCCCACTCCGACGCCTGGACATGTTGGACGTGGTGCTCCTCCGGTGCAGTTTCGTGGGAGGGCGATGGCGCAGGGATTACGTGGGCGAGGAGGATTCATTGGCCGCGGAAGAGGAAGATACGATGGTCGTACGTCATTTCAACGAGTTTTGCAGCAACGTCTTTAATCGATTTACACGTTTCTCCCCTTGCCTCTATTCAGCACCGCAAGGTCCCGCAAGACCAGCATCTCCATTACCCCCCGGCGTTCCGACTGGGCCTCGAAATCAAAATAGATACAAGGACAGAGACGGGAATGCGCCTGCGGTTGAGGGTTTGGATTACGGTGGTACAGCGAAAGACGGCGGTACGAGGACGCCATCGGGAGAACCAGAAGATCGTGGACATGGCAGGTGAGTTTTTTTGACACGACACCCTCCTGCAAGACAGACCGAGTGCGGCGATCTGACCGCCTGATCAGGAAGCGTCGTATGTCGCCCGGCTTGGATGACAGTCGCGGATCTAAAAGGCGCTGAACTATTTTACTATGTATATGAACCTTTTTTTTATATTGTACTGCACCTCCTGGTAAAACATCTCCTCAGCTTGCGATATCATCGGGCAAATTGCTAGCCGCGATCGTAAGCGCATTATTTTGCACACGATGAAGACAGCTGTGATCTGTTCTTATCAAGCTCTTACAACCGCAGCCCGTACCTCGTTCCTGCCCGACCACGAAATCTCTTGTTTGCGCATTTACGCAAGGCTTGTAAAGGACGCAGAAGCAACGGTTCGCGATTACAATGAATAATAAGAACAGAGCGACTATACATAGGAAGAGGGTACTGGAAGATGGGGATATCAGGGGGATATCAGGAATTGTTGGCGGCTTTCGCGCCCGAACGCGCGCCACCGACGCGCTTCTTGCCACCCCTCGAGGCGCGTCTCGCATTTTTTTGTTTGGCTCTACACGCATCGCAGAACCAGGAGCCTTCTGGGACCGACGCGAGACCGATGCAACTGAGATGGAACTATACGATCAGGGCCGCAGTCAGACGCTATTGGAAAACGAGTAAAGATCAAAAGAAAACGGACCCATTCTCGTTCACAGTCCTCATCATCGCAAGCAATCATCTCTCCATAGCTTACACCATCACAGAAACAATAGGTCCGATCGTCGCCTTCGCCTTCGCCCTCACCGACCTCTGTAGCGGTATCTGCAGCTATACTAGCAGGATGGTCGTTTGCGAGACCCATGGGCAAGATGGTCGGCATGACAGAGACAGGGCCGATCGGAAGAGTGGCATGGGTGTTGCGTGCCACGGGCATTCCGGGGCCTTCGAGCTGCCCGATGGGTGGCGGGGCAGACCAGTCGTTTGGGATTGGGTGACCATTAGACATTTCGTAGCTATGCAGCCCGTTGGTGCCGTTGGCGTAGGGTGGAGGAAGAGACGGGTGAGTGGTAGAAGCAGCTGGTGGGACGGGAAAGAGGTCTCTGCGCGCGGTTGAACCGTTTGGGAGAGGGTCGTCAGGCGGTTGAGAGGCCGCGATGGTTTTTGCTCTCTTGTTTGAGGTATTGCCACCGCGGCCGGGGTGTGCCGAGGGGCGTGACGTACTAGCATGAGGTTGAGGGGGAAGGGGGATGTGGGATGTGACTGAGAGGACAGACTCGGTTGGGGAGGGAGGACGATCCGGTCTGGAGGGTGAGAGTGAACTGGGGCTCAGGGACGTGCACGGGAGACATACTTTCTGGAGCGTGCGCCGTTGCGGGGCCTTGAAGGAGCGGGGTCGCCAAACTTGTTGTCCTTGCGGGGGGACTTGGTACCGGTGACATCGACGTCGTCGTCGCGAGGGTTGCGCTTGCGTTTTACGGGGCTGAAGTCTGGGGCGGAGTTCATGATGGAAGAGTAGTGGCCTCTCCTGCGACGCGAGTTTTCGGGGATGGGCATGTAGGCGCGGGAGGAGATGTGAGGGTAGGTGGTCCTCCGGTTGAGGACGGAAGCGTCAAAGGAGGGGATGTGGGTGAGGAGGAGACGCATATGGTCTATGTGGCCCTTGAGGCTGTCTGCGGCCTGGCAGGCGACACGAATCTTGTCCTCGCCGCCGAGCTTGAGACGAGTAGCCTCTTCGGCGATGTCGGCAAGCAGAATGAGACGCTCCTGCTTGGAGGAGGAACCCAGTTCGATGACATGGGTGAGGGTTCTGATCTTGATGATGATGGAGGCCATGGAGGAGGAGAGGACGGCATCGAGCTCACGGAGGTCAGCAAAGTTGCGGGAGAGGTCGAGGGGGAGGGAGTCGAGGGCGTGGTTGTACTCGGCGAGGAGCGAGAGAGCGTAGACGGCGTTGATGTTGCTCGCCTGGGACGAGGACGCGCGGGACGGAGCCATGGTCGAGGCGAAGAGACTGGCGGGGTTTGCCGGACCGGGACACATGACATTGATAATGGCTACACTAATGGTTTGGGATACACTTGTCCGCATCCTCATTCCTTCCTCTGTTCCCTATGCTACACTGTCTTTTCTTCTAACGAATTCCACGCAGGAGCGGCACAGCCTACTTCCTGTACAGCTTTTTTAGTGGGTTGATGCTGCATCCGCCCGAGGGTGATTGTGGGCCGCCCGACTGGCGGCCCATAGAGGAGCCGAGTGCGGCGTACATGGTGTGCGAGTCACGCGGGCTGCCGTGCAGGCCAGAGAATGCATGGGGTGCGGCGGGTGCGGCGGGGAAGAGCCCGAATGTGGGTGACTGGGGGGGAGCAGCGTAGTTGAAGGAAGACATTATGCGCCGATATGATATGGGTATGTGTTGGCGCGCAGTAGATGCAGTGACGAAGAGAACTATGGCAACGGCCTGGACGACATGGTGTTATATACAGCCAGCACAACGTCGAGCACAAAAACGCGAGTACAAGGAGTGCTCCGGATTTGGACGAGACATTGTCTTGCATTCGGTCGTCGCCAGGGCAGGAACAAGACCAGCGCTGGCTTCCATTCTTCGCACTCGTCTATCAGCAACCTCGTCGACCTGCCGTATAATGCCAAAAGCGCCCAGACACGGCTACTATGCCGTCCGCGTCGGGCGTGCTCCTGGAATCTACTCGTCCTGGTATTCACGCCGTCCTCCGTCTCACGTTCATCCTTGACCTTCCTCAGGGCAGAGTGCGAGCAACAGGTCAAGGGCTTCAACGGCGCCGTGTACAAGAAACTCAGCACGGATGCAGAGGCCCGCGAGTTCATCGTCGCCAAGCTCTCCTCTCCTCGCACCCGCGACATCGCTCCAACCCATGCTACTATTCCCCCAGATCCCAGAGCACCCTCAGCCCACACGACAGCCAAAGACGCGAACGACCATGACACAGTCTATTGCGACGGTGCTTGCAAGGGCAACGGTCAGCCTGGTTCTGTTGCGGGAATCGGCGTCTGGTGGGGTCATGACGATCCCAGGTATGTCCTTCCCATCCGTGCTTACTTTACTCTCCGACAGCCACCCAGGAACATCTTCGAGCGATGTCCGGGCGACCAGACGAACAACCGGGCAGAACTCATCGTCAGCTACCCCCAACTTGCGCCCTCCCCCGCCAGCTGATGTCGCATATAGGCCATCGTCCGTGTCCTTGAGACGACCCCTCACCTCAAACGTCCTCTTGTGATCAAAACAGACTCGAATTACTCCATTCAATGTATTTGCTGACACTCGCCTCCATTTTACTTCCTCATCATATCTTGATCAGGTCTCACCGTGTGGACATCTAATTGGCTCAAGAACGGCTTCCTTACTGCAGACAGAAAGCCAGTCAAAAACCGTGCTCTCATCAAGTATCTCGCTGTACTTCTCCGTGCACGTCGCAAGACATCTCAGACGATCTACTTTAAACATGTTCGTGGCCATGCCGGTGTCGAAGGCAACGAGGCTGCCGATCGCCTTGCCAACCTTGGTGCAACAGAGCCTAGCCTCCCTGAGCGAGACTGGGAAAACCTGGAGAATCAAATACTGCAAATTGTCAAGTCCGTTAAACCCACCAGTGTAGTGCACGACCTGAAGGTGACTTGTACCACGTCAGACATTTTGGTCGTTAAAGTCGGTCCAATTCAGGCATGTGCGACCGGTCCTTTGAATGGCCACGAGCTTGCAAGATTAGCCGATGCGAGCACTTCCGACATTGCTTTGCCCCAACCAGGGCCATCGCGCTTGGCGAGTGAGAGAATTCATACATATACTTCTGTTTCCCCTGTCCATGCCTCGCCTCGTGTGAATGCCGCCAGTGCAGTTCCCAGCGAAGGCAAGTTCACGCCTTCCGCGGACTCTTATGGTCATGGCGTGGTTGCGACTCGCCTCCAATTGTCTCCATCTAAAATACCTACGACCTCCATAAGCAGGGAAGAACTGGAGGTAAGTGCTAACCACTGTCGACTCGATAACTCGAGTGTGATGTCCAAGCAGGTGCTTGCGTCCTGTCTGCTCGATGACGATGAGTTAGCAACCCTCGGGAAAGATGGCGTGTTTGACTCCGATTTCTGACGCGAGTGCATGCTGATACTGGAGGCTAGCAATAACTGTCGTGTACGATGTACGGGTACGGTCGGACTAGATGCGGATTTTCTCGGACGACTGTCTCACAAGGTCGAGATTTTATCGATATTGATCATATCCCAAAACCCCGCTCATCGATCTACTCCTACTTATATGTTATCGTCCAACACCGTCCTTGGAGTGACGTTTCTTTCATCCCGTTTTTGCTCAGGCTGCACAAGATGGACTCGGCAGTTGTCGGTGGCACCGAGGACAAAGCGGCTCCTCGGGCTGAGTGGTCGACGAAATTTTATCACGTCGGGTGGAGCCTGTACCACCATGCGACTAGACACGTAGGTGTGGGCATCGTCTGTTCCGTGGCGTATTTCGACCCGTGAGTAATAAACTGTGTCGCGCCATCGGATGGATTGATCGTCGCTACGAACCAGTGGAAATTGGAGCGTCGATCTACAGGCAGGCTCGCAATTCGGGTACAGCTTGTTGTTCACCGTTCTCTTCGCGGGGCTGTTTGCCACTTTTCTCCAGGTCAGTTTTTTTTAATGCCATCGTCAGGCTGTGTTTCATTTTTTTTTGGTCAACCCTCCATGGCAGGTGCTCGCAGCTCGTTTAGGGATTGTAACCGGTCTCGGTAAGTAAATTCTTTCTTCTTGCAACCAGAGTCAACCGTTGTACAGATCTTGCTTCACATTGTCGTCTACTTTTTCACGACCGCCCGCGGCACAAACTACTGTGGAGATGGGGCGTTTTTTACCCGCTTTATGCCCTCGCTGAAATAGCCATCATTTGCACTGATTTGGCGGAAATGCTTGGGTCCGCAATCGCGCTCGTTCTTCTTTTTCCTGTGCTCCCCCTGTGGTCAACCGTCTTATTGACCGCCACTGACGTCATGTTTCTCCTCGCTCTCGAGAACCCGTTGAAGAGCAAACCAGTGAAACTGTTTGAGGGCATCATCGCCGTATTGGTACGTAAACCAGTCATCCTCCCCCTGGTGAAACCGTCCGAGTACTCTTGAAGGTTCTGGCCGTGCTCATCTGCATGACGGTCATTATATGTAGAGTGACCGTAAACTGGGGCGATGCTTTCCATGGGTTTATCCCATCAAAAGAACTATTTGCAAGTGGCTCCCTCTATACCTGTATGCACTTCCTATCCTTTTATTCCCCTACTGACCATTGTTTCAGCCGTGGGAATCATAGGCGCAACCGTTATGCCACACAGTCTCTTCCTCGGTTCCCACCTTGCAACGCAAGACCGACTAGCAAAGGATTTGGAGGCGGATTTGCCCAAACTCCCGGGGGCATCAAGTGTACATCAAACGCCACTGTCGCAGCGCATACTTCGATACATGTGTCAGACATTGAGTTTGAGAAGACTGTTCAGTATCTCCCGCTCCGATGAGACCAGTTACCCACCAAGCGTCTTGACACATGCTGATCGGGAGAACAACCAGCTCGGCTTCGTCAGATCTCATATATATCACGGTATGATTGACATTATTGGAAGTTTGATGGGCTTCGCCGTTGTTATCAATTCCATGTAGGTACATATGAACGGTACATGTTGTTCGCCCTTACTCCTTTTGCTAGGATTCTTGTTCTTTCGAGCGCTGTTTTCTATTATATCTCGGGGGCTTATGGAAACGAGTCCCCAGCAAGCCTATTCGATGCCTATACGCTAATTAAGAATAGCATCGGAAATGGCGAGTGACCTTTTCTCCGCCATATCTGCCCGCCTGCTGATTGGAAGGCAGGTCCTGCTCTTCTTTTCGCTCTGGCCCTACTTGCTTCCGGGCAAAGTGCTTCCCTTGTTGCCACCGTGGCCGGTCAGAGTGTCTCTGAAGGTTTCTTGCGTTGGAAAGTTCCGGTGATGGTTTTCTTCATTTTAGTTCTGACGGGCATCATTGACTGGTCGTTCCCGTTAGCCAACGCTCCGCCGTCTTATCACGCGCGTCATCGGGCTCATCCCGTCTGTCATCACCGCTTGCGTCGTTGGCGAGAGCGGTATAAACACGCTGCTGGTCGCAAGTCAGGTCGTCTTGTCCATCGTTCTCCCATTCATCATTTTCCCGCTCGTCTGGCTCACGTCCTCGTCACGCATCATGTCAGTCAAGTCGCGCCCAAAATCCGCGACCCCGCCGGTATCTCCGATTCCGACCACCCCAAATTTGTTGCTCGAATCCGTCGTCGCCGTCAACAATCGCGATCAGTCGGCTGATAAAGAGGCTGACCCCGAGGAGCGAGTGGTCGACTTTAGTAACAACAAGGTCATGACGGCCATCGGATACTTTATGTGCCTCCTAATTCTCGCGGCTAATATCTACGTGCTGGTCACGTTGTAGAGAATCCTTAAAATGTTTTCCCTTATCACTTCCCTTCCCTTTCTTTTCTTTTCTTTTCTTTTCTTTTAAAAAAACTCTTGCCTTACCACGGCATTTAGAACACCTTAGGACCCTGGCTCTTAGAATTAGCTGTATCCAAATTTAAATATAGAGGATCAATATTGTGGCCTTAGTAACATGAGGATCCGAAAACCAGCCATCCGCTGCCGAGTTCGGATTTGAAGAAAACGTAAAAAGAGGCGTCCAGTGACCAGTAGCAGTCCGATCTGTGTTGAGACCGTTCATCAGTACATATGTACACATGATGAATACGTCACACATAGCGCCTTTCACCTGTACGTACTCGGCAGGATTTTCGGCTGGCAATACTATTTTTTTTAAAAACGTAGCCGAGCAAGTTTCACCTGTTGAAATTTACTTCGCCTGCGTTGCAGTCGAAAAACGTGCGCGTCAACGAATAGGGGGAAGGGGGGGCGGCCTTAAGATTCTGTCACTACTTGTCTTGTGCTTCGTCTTTAGCGATCGGGGAAGTGACAACCGACCCACCTCAATTCCACGCGAACACGATCGCCACTGCCAAAAGACAGAAAAAAGAAAAAGGCACGTCCGTCGACCGACCTGAGTGACATAAGAACGACACCGGACTCGGAGGCCCCTCGGGGGTTTCTATTTTATTTACTTTCTTAGTTTCCACCGCTTCAAGGAAACTCCTTTGCTTCATAACGCCGTTTCATAACGCGACGCGGCGGGCCGCGGCGGTATCATTTTTTCGCTTTGAAACGTATGACTCGCGAGTTACGCATGCATGACCGCCCCACGATTCAAAAGTTATGACGGCTACGGCCGAGCTTGCCAGGTGGTGGTCTGGAAACGCGGGGAGAAGTACCGGCCAAAAAAAAAAGAAATTATACCATGTACCTGGTGAGGCTCCCAAAGCGGTCCCTGTCAACATGTCACCGCTGGTATGCTCTGTTTGAGGATCCAGATCGCGGGCGCTAGTAGTAAAATTGGTTTCTTCGGCGGATCATTCGAGATGCGAAATCGACCGCATTCAAGTCTAATTTCGGCATCGCAGGCCTGTATTGGTTAGTATTAAGCCAGGGGCATATCAGCGGCCTCAATTCCAGGCAGTGCAAGCTTCAGATATCGAGCGTCGCACCCGACGTAAACTTGCTTTTGATATCTCGAACGAAAGCGTCCGATATGTAAGGTCGTCCCCTGTACCGCAGTTCGGGAATTTCAACGGCGAAAGTTGGCGTCGGGGGCGAATTCTATTGCAGGGGCTGAAACGTAAAGTAATCAAGAGCTTGAAAAGGCAGAAAACCAAGGGCAGGAGCGGACAATATTCCTTAGCGTTGTGAATTTCAGACTTGGCGTTAGAAATTTGTCGAGTCGCGCTAGGAATTTGTTGGGCTGCATTAGGAATTTGTTGGGTCGCGTTGGGAATTTCTCGGATCACATTAGAGTTGTTGGGTCGTTTCTCAGATCGCGTTAGGAATTTGGTGACATTGGGCCTTGCTGAAATTTTTTGAAATTTCCTAACGCGACTCGACAAATTTCTAACGCCAAGTCTGAAATTCACAACGCTAAGGAATATTGTCCGCTCCTGCCCTTCATAAAGCAGGCTGAACATACAATATATGTCGTACAAACAAAATCTCCTGGCATCACCACGTCACCAAGGGCGTGATGAAATGAACGAATAATTCGTGGGCCTCCCGAGAAGCGCAGCCGGGCTACCGGCCAAAAAGATTCTGTACTTCACGGTTTAGGTAGCGCGGAGGACGGCCGAACTCTCAAATCCAATCATTTTGAATTCTTATCGATTATCACCCTACGGCCACGCGAACCTACACCAAAGATTTGTAGTAGCAAATAGCGTCATCGATGCTCTGATTAGAAATAAGCTTGTTGACACCCAGGACGGACATAGAAATCATGCGAGAAGTGCCATAGGATCGAATGAAGTGCTCATTACTTACTGTTCTCATCGAAGATTCCTGTGCGCCTCTTCGCTCGAGCGGGACGCGATGCACCGAATCTCTCGCCAGTCATTTCCATCATTTTTTGCGGGATGGTCACCTTCTTGCAGGTGCATGACCAACCAAAAGCTCGAAGGCCTTTCCAGAGCGAGATTACTCAGACACATAGTCACGCACCAAGCAACCCACTGACAATACATCTACTTTGGGTGTAAAGTCGGATTTGGGGCGCGAAGAGCACAGGCGGAAAACTTGTCGGCTGTTGGCCTGCTCGCTGAACGGTGCACAATTGAACGAATATTAATTCAGTGCGGTTCAGCATAGTGGAACATTGAATGCTTGCCTTGACTCAGGAATAAACAATCCGCTCGGACTGCGACGGAGACATGCCTCATTTGAAATCGTGCCGCGCTGGGGTTGCATGAAGAATAAGATATGTGGCACCATTCATATCGCTTTCGCCTTCGATGGCATTAGGCTCTGTCGTTACCTGATCTTCAATGGCCTGGTCGCTCAATGTAGAGTAGAAGCGCCAGTGAATCTTATTGAGATTGAGATATAAAAAGAAAAGTGGATAAGATGACATAGCAACTAACGAGTCCGAGTAACGTGCCTTTATGGATAATTTTTTTTTAGTCTGTCCCGTACCGACAAACAC
>JBBPKB010000555.1:0-12281 GCA_038089035.1 Boletellus dicymbophilus
CTGTTGAGCTGATTCAGTTTGCTTTATCGAGTCTACGTTTGTTCCTACCCGGACCAAGCGTAACAAAACCTACCTACGGATCTTCTGTGGATTGAACCCCACTTCCTGGGCCAATATGATCCCACAAGCAGAATTTGTGCACAACCACTGCCCTCACTCTGTCACGAACCAATCGCTGTTCTACCTCATGTACAGCTATGAACCCCGACCCCTTCCCACAATCATTTCCGACATGAACCTCCCTGTGGTCAAAGAACATCTCAGAACCCTTTCCACAGCACAAGAAGAAGCCCTGGCAGCACACAAACTGGCCAGACAGGTGATGAAGGCATGGTCAAAGAAGCCGTTCTTGCCATTCACCAAAGGAGACAAGGTGAGGTTAGAAGCATGGAACTTGAAACGTTCCCTGCCAAACCCTAAGTTTATGCCAAAATGAGAAGGACCATTCACCATCACTGACGTCCTATCTCCAATCATGTATAGACTCTGCCTCCCTCAAATGTGGAAGATACACAACACGTTCCACACCTCCCTCCTCACTCCTTATTGCAAAAACAGCACACATGGCCCGAACTTCCCGGCTCCACCCCCGGAACTTATAGAAGGTGAAGAAGAATACGAAGTAGAACAGGTGATATGGCATAGGGGAACTCCAAGACATCAGGAGTTTTTGGTAAAATGAAAAGGATATCCCACAACGGACAACTCCTGGGAACCTGAGTGGAACCTGAAAAATGCCAAGGACACTCTTGAAGATTATAAGAAGACTTGTCCCAAAGTTTTTCCTCACTCGTCTTCGATTTGCTCTATACACCAACAACACCTCCACTCAGCAGTTTATCTTTGTAGCAACGGCCATTCCCCCTGCACAACCTCCCACCTACAAATATATTGAGCCTGTTTATACTTCCGAACTCATTCCCCCTGTTGACGATACCCTCTTACTAGATTCTATGGTCACAGTTTTCCTAGATTCTCATGCTGCTCTTATCCTAGATTCTTTAATTGCTCCTTCATCCCCTCTTCATTACTTAGTTCTCGCCCTTTGCAACAATGACCTTGTGATGGCCACCCTACCTATGGAAGAAGACCCCCCTACCATTGCACAAGCGGTACTAGCTAGAGCCCTCAGAAGCAAAAGGAGTATGATTGCTCGAGCCTTGGAGCAACTCGGAGGATTAGCAGTAGCGGAAGAAGCCACTCAACAACTTGCCCTCATCAATACTCCAAGTGACGATGAACCTCTTCCTGTACCACCCCCATAGTCGCCTACTCCACCCAGCTCTCCTCCGGGCCTACCTCCTCTGTCTACTCCATCTGCATCCTCTTCTCCAATTGGGTCCACAGAAGAACATGCCCTCATCAATGCCGAAACCCCTTATCATAGCATCCCTCTTACCCCTTCCCATCCGATGTATAACCAAGCATGTTTCCATTGCCAGAGACTTGGGCATATTCGTGCTAATTGCCTCCTATACCACTGTACCTTCTGTCATTGACTCGCCCCTGGCCATCCTCAGTATCATTGCCCCTATCATTGGCGTCATCACACACTGTCCAATTCCCCATCATCATCATCTTCCCAATCTTCTCACTGTCGCTCCCGAAATTCATCTTCTCACTCCCCTGCTGCCCCTACCGGTTGGAACACCATCTCCAATATCGACCAACCTTGGCCATGTACTTTTGGCCCCGACATGGACTCCCCACCCTTGGAACCCAGTTCCCCTTGCTCAGACATAGCAGATACGTCTTTCACCACCTCTCTAACAGCCGAGTCCTCTGTTACTGCGTCTACTAGGTCGACTAATTCCTCCGGGTTTAGTATGGTAATCCATCTTCTGGGACGACCTATTGAGGAGAACAATGATGACCTATTTCGGAATGAAGAACCAGACTATGACCAGGATGCATGGGATAACATCACAGGTGAATGAGCTTATACTTCCTTTTAATTTTGACATTTCTTTTGTAAAATCAGGTGACTTTACCCATATGAAGGGGGTAATGTTACAACTTTTCCTTTCTACTTGTTTACCTTTACTTTTCTTCTAGTTTACCACGTATTTCCCAGACGCTTTAATGCATCATATATGATTACTCATGATCTGTTCCAACATGGATCTTCCCTTTCTTTCTCCTCACGCTTACTCATTGTGATTAGGTGACTGTCTGTCCCAACATGGACTTTATTTTTCCTTTCTTGAATTTTGTATATTGTATGATTCTCCTTCGACCAATCGGTTATTCCCTTTCACTCGTACGATATCCTCATTTCCTTATTCTCTCTTGGTCTGTACACCTTTACGATTAGTACTTAAACCATTGATAGTCAAGCTTGTACCTTAAGCTAGATCTACTCGAGACTTGAGTCTAATCCACTCTTTCATCTTGAATGCATCGGAGTTCGCATCATCGAACCTTCGCCTCTGCTTCACCCAATACAAATCCTTCTATGAAGGTAGTCTCTTTGGCCATTGTACCATTGAGCTGACTTGTTTGCTTCATCAAGTCTACGTTTGTTCCTACCCAGACCAAGCGTAACAGTAATAAGGGAACATCAGATGTGACAGATGAACAACAGAATGACAGATGGAAACAGGAGAATGTCAGGTGTCAGAAATAAAGGTTTCAATATCATAAGTCTGAGGTGAAAGAACAACAGGGAATATGAAATAAGAATCAGAAATATGAATGGAGAGTATTCCAGAAATACTGGAGTTGGACTTGTGCTTGGGATATGACGCCTAAGAAGAATGGGACTGGCCAAAGGCCTCCTCTGCTGAAGAAGACAGAAGAGAAGAAGGTGCAGAAGGTGATGAGGATAGAGGATGAAGAAGAACTTCCAAGGTTAGAAGAAATAGAGGATGAAGAAGAAGAAGACGTGGCCTTCATGGCCAATATCTACAAGAACCAGAAGGGTTTTTGACTGGGAACACTCCCTTGACACAAGTGTTCCCTTCCTCTTGTAAAACTATTGCTCCTGTACTCCTAGATGATTCAAAATATGCATCTGTCCATCTTGCTGCTCAAATCATCGATCCCTCAAGTACTCTAAAAGTCATTGATGTCACTGCCCTCATTGATAGTGGTGCTGAAATTTCTTATATCAATTGGGACTTTGTCAGAAAACACAGACTCCCCCTAGAATGCATCCAGAAACTGTTCAAAGTGCGAAATGCTGGCCACTTAGACAACAAAAATGGCATTGTCAAGTTCACCACCACCATCTTTGCACATATCAGAATGATCACCCAGAAGCTTCCCCTTCACATTATCCATTGTGGATGTGAGAATGTCATCCTTGGACACCCCTCATTGAAAGCAACCAACCCTGTCACAGATTGGAAGAAGAAGACCATCAAGATAGATGAGAAACTTGATCGATCTATAGATCTCTATTTCTCCCACACAGGTAACAGGGTGAAATACCTTTCAAAAACCTCCCAAACCCCAGAATGACCCCTTTTGGGTCATCAGAATTACACCACAGAAGAACAAAGAGTCCTCTTGGCCTACCTTGATGGAGAAGACCTGGACTACTTCCTGAAAGAAGCCCACAAATCTTATATGGTTGGATGAATCACCTGAGCAGTGTCCAGATTTTTCCCAAATTCCCCAGCTATGAAATGACTTAGGAAGATCACACTCTCTACAGAACTAGCTCAACTAGCCAAATGAGAGAAACTGAAACCCACTCTTCCATCTGAATACATGGACTTTGCTTCTATTTTTGAAAAAGAAGCCACTGATCATGTTCCCCCCTCCAGACCATATGACCACACCATCAACCTAGATGACTCCTTTGTCCCAAAAGTTTCCAAGATATATCCACTTGCTCCTGACAAGAAAATGGCAGCAGAAGACTTCATCAAAGAAAATTTTTGAATAGGCAAGATCCACCCTTCAAAATCACCACAGGCCTCCCTCTTCTTCTTTGTCAAAAAGAAGGATGGTGGCCTCAGACCATGTCAAGACTATAGGTATCTTAATGAAAATACAGTTTGCAATGCCTACTCCCTTCCGCTTGTCTCTGACCTTGTAGATAAATTGAAGGGAGCCCAGGTGTTCACAAAGTTCGACATATGTTGGGGATACAACAACATATGTATGAAGGATGGAGACCAATGGAAGGCAGCATTCATTATGCACAAGGGGTTGTTTGAACCCACCATCATATTCTTTGGATTGACTAACTCTCCCCCCACATTCCAAAGATTCATGAATGACTCCTTCCGTGACATGATCACAGAAGGATAGTTGGTTATTTATCTGGATGACCTCCTGATCTTCTCCCCTGATGATGAAACTCACACCAAACATACTAAACTTGTCCTGCAATGAATGAAGGACTTGGACCTCTGTCTGAAACTCAAAAAATACAAGTTTGTGACTACAGAGGTGGAGTACCTAGGTATGATAATTAAACCAGACCAGATTGCGATGGACCCTGTCAAATTGAAGGGTATCTCAGAATGGCCCACTCCCAAGAAGGTTAGAGACATCCACTCCTTCCTTGGTTTTGCCAACTTCTACTGACAATTCATCCCTAAATATTCTGACATCACTCAATCTCTATTGGACTTGACAAAGAAGAATGCCCTCTGGGACTAGTCTCCAAACTGTAATAAAGTGTTTCTTTCCCTTAAAATGATCTTTCTTTCCCAGCCAGTGCTCACAATACCCAATATCTCTTGACCCTTTGCAGTTGCTACTGATGCTTCGAAGTATGCTTCTGGAGGAGTTTTTCTCCAAGCTGACTCAAATGGAGACTGGCATCCATGTGGCTATCTCTCCCAGACTTTTGCAGCTGCAGAAAGGAATTATGATATCTATGATAAGGAGCTCCTGGCTGTGATCTGTGCATTGAAAGCATGGCATCACTATCTCTATGGTTCCCTCCATATGGTGCAGGTCTTCACTGACCATAAAAATTTAACATACTTTTGTCAACCCCAGAACCTTAACCATCACCAAGCATGATGGTTACTCAATTTAGCAGACTTCGACTTGAAGTTCTCCCATGTTCCTGGGAAAGACCTTATGGGTCTGGATACACTCTCCTACCATCTGGATCTTATCCTCTCTACCAATGATGACAATGCCAACATCACCCTCCTCCCTGATAACCTCTTTGTCAACACCATTGATACTTCCCTGTCCAATGCCCTCACTGACTCGTCTTTCACAGACCTGATTGTTCAGACTGCTGTACAAGGCATTGAACACCTTCCTGTCAGATTCTACTCTTGCCTTTCTGACTGGCACTATGATGTGGGCATTCTCACATTCCAGAATCGAGTCTATGTCCCCAACAACATGGATCTTCACCAAAATTGTGTTCAGAAGCACCATGATCATCCTTCTGCTGGACACCCTGGATATTTGAAAACCTGACAACTTGTCTCCTCAGAATTCTGGTGGCCTGGACTTGCTTCTTTTGTAAAATGTTACATTGACAGATGTGCTGTCTGTCAACAGAACAAAGCTAACACACACCCTACATCCCCCCTGCTCCTCTCTATCCCCTCATCTGCTTCTCACTCCTTCCAACAGATCTCATGTGATCTTATCACTGACCTCTCCCTTTCTAGCAGATTCAACACCCTTTTGGTCATGGTTGACCATGGTCTTATGAAGGGGGTAATCCTTTGTCCCACTACAAAAACAATCACTTCAGAAGGCATGGCCTTTCTTTTTTTCAAAAAGGTCTGCACTAGATTTGGCCTATATAACAAAATCATCTCCAACTGAGGCCCACAGTTCACCTCTGCCTTTGCCAAAGAACTTGCCAAACTCCTATACTATGACCTTTCCCTTTCTACTGCATACCACCCATAATCCAATGGAGAGACAGAACATGTAAACCAAGAAGTTAAGACTTATCTGCAGATATTCTGCAGATCAAACCCTTCTTCCTGGGCAGAAATGATCTTCCATGCTTAATTCACCCACAATCACTGTCCCCACTCTGTCACTAACCAATCTCCATTCTACCTCATGTATGGGTATGAACCCTGACTTCTCCCCATGATAATCTCCAAATCCAACCTCCCAGTGGTTGAAGAACATCTCAGAACCCTCTCTACAGCAAGAGAAGAAGCCTTGGCTTCATACAAATTAGCCTGACAGGTGATGAAAGCTTGCTCTATGAAACCCTTCACTCTGTTCGCCAAAGGAGATAAGGTGTGGTTAGAAGCAAGGAATCTGAAATGCTCCCTACCAAACCCTAAGTTTATGCCAAAATGAGAAGGACCCTTTACTATCTCTGACATCCTCTCTCTTATCACATATAGACTCCACCTCCCTAAAATGTGGAAGATTCACAACATGTTCCATGCCTTCCTCCTCTCTCCCTACCATGAAAACAACACACACAAGCTAAACTTTCCAGCTCCACTGCCAGATCTTATTGACAGAGAGGAAAAATATGAAGTAGAGCAGGTGCTGCAACATCATGGAACTCCTAAATGCCACAAATTCCTAATCAAGTGGAAGGAATACCCTATGTCAGACAACTCCTGGAAACCAGAATGGAACCTAGGAAACACCAAGGATACCCTCCTCAACTATAAGAAGATCTGACCCAAGGACTTTCCACCCTTATCCTCCTCTCATATTATCTGTGAATTCCACATCTGCACCACTTACCTCATCTGCAATAGCCATTCCTCCCACTCAACCACCTACCTATGAATATATTGAGCCTTCCTACACCTCCAAACTTTGCCCTCCCATTGACAATACTCTTTTATTAGACTCAATGACTGCTATTTTCCTTGACCCACATGCTGCCCTTATCCTAGATTCTTTAGTTGCACCTACTTCCCCCCTTCATTACCTTATCCTTTCTCTTCGAAACAATGACCTAGCCATGGCAGCCATTTCCTTGGAGGGAGACCCCCCTACCCTTGCTCGCACTATGCTTGCTTGAGTGCTCAGCAGACAAAGAGGCACAATTGTTTGAACTATGGAACAACTAGATGGATTAGTGGTAGCAGAAGAAGCTGCCCAACAGCTTGCACTCCTGAATCCATCTGACAATGATGACCCTCTCCCTGTTCCACCCTCATGTTCTTCCACTCCACCAGACTTGCCTCCAGGTTTACCTCCTCCTACCACTCCCTCTGCTTCCTCTTCCCCTATTGGATCTGCTGAAGAAAGAGCTTTGGCTGATGCAGAAGACCCCTATAGAGGCACTCATCCCTTGTCCCCTTCTCACCCACAGTACATGCAAGCCTGTTATAATTGCTGGAGATTAGGACATGTTTGTGCCCACTGCCTTCTTTACTGTTGCCCTTTTTGCCACCAGCTTGCCCCTACCACTGGTGTTGTTGTACCCTGTCCAACTCCCCTCTGTCATCCCACTCTTCACATCATCACTCTCCTGCTGCCTCCTCCACTTCTCCTACTCTCCTAACCAGTTGGAATGCCATTCCTAATATCAACCACTCTTGGCCCTGCATCTTTGGGCCAGATGCCAACTCCTCTCCTTCAGAACCAGGTTCTCCTTGCTCAGACATTGTTGACATGTCCTTCACTACTACTCTGTCTACCAAATCATTGATCACTGCAACTACTAGGTCTACCACATCGTCTGACTTTAGTATGACTATCTATCTCCCCCAGACTCACATCAAGACAGATGACAATGAACATTTTCAGAACAAAGAGCCAGAGTTCGATGAGACTACTTGGGATAACATTATGGGTAAGTGTTCTTTTACCTCCTTTTAATTAATTTTGTAAATTCAGGTGACTTTACCCATATGAAGGGGGTAATGTTATGATTTTCTTTACTCTTCACTTTTTTCCTTTACCTTTTCTCTAGTTTTACCACATATTTCCCAGATATTCACCATGTCATGTATATTAGTCATGACCTGTTCCAACATGGATCATTCCCTTTTCTTCCAATATGCTTACTCATTTCATTTAGGTGTTCATCCATTCCAACACAGACTCCTCTTTCCTTTCTCATATTTTACATATCATATGATTCTCCTTCAGCCAATCAGCTATTCCTTTCTACTCATACAATATCCCCATTTCCTTATCCACACTTGGTCTGTGTGTTTCTTGAACAGTATTTAGACCCTTGATAGTTAAGCTTGTACCTTAAGCTAGATCTACTCGAGACTAGAATCTACTCTTTTCTCCTGAACATGTTGGAGCTCGCATCATTGAACCTTCACCTCTGCTTCACCCTGATACAAATCCTTCTCTGAAGGTAGTCTCTTCAGTCATTGTACCATTGAGCTGATACTCTGCTTTTTCTTTTGAGTCTATGTTTGTTCCTACCCAGACCAAGTGTAATACCCCTCCTCTTGGGCAGAAATGATTTCCTATGCCAAATTCACCCACAATCACCACCCTCACTCCATCACCAACCAATCTCTGTTCTACCTCATGTATGGGTATGAACTCTGACCTCTCCCCACAATAATCTCTGAAACCAACCTTCCAGTAGTTGAAGGATGTCTTAGAACCCTCCTCGCAGCAAGAGAAGAAGCCCTGGCTTCACACGAACTGGCCCAGCAGGTGATGAAGGCCCACTCTAAGAAACCCTTCACTCCATTCACCAAAAGAGATAAGGTATGGTTAGAAGCAAGGAACCTGAAATGTTCCCTTTTGAATCCTAAGTTTATGCTGAAATGAGAAGGACCCTTCACTATCTCTGACATCCTATCTCCCATCACATATAGACTCTGTCTACCAAAAACATGGAAGATTCACAACACATTCCATGCTTCCCTTCTCTCCTCCTATTGTGAAAATGATGCACATGGGCCAAACTTCCCAGCTCCACCTCAAGACCTCATGGAAGGAGAAGAACAATATGAGGTAGAATAGGTGTTACAACATTGTGGAACCCCCAAATGCTGCGAGTTTTTAATTAAATAAAAGAGATATCCCATGATGGACAACTCCTGGGAACTAGAACAGAACCTAGGGAACATCAAGGACACCCTCCTTGACTATAAAAAGACCTGACCAAAGGTCTTTCTGCCCTCATCCTCCTCTTGTCCTATCTGTGAATCCCACATCCATACTACCTACCTTATCTACAATGGCCATTCCTCCCACCCAACCACCCACTTATGAATACATTGAGCCTTCCTACATTTCAGAACTTTGCCCTCCTGTTGATTATATTCTTTTGTTAGACTCTATGACTGCCATTTTCCTTGATCCTCACACAGCCCTTATTTTAGACTCTTTAGTTGCTCCTACTTCCCCCCTCTATTATTTAATTCTTTCCCTTTGAAACAATGACCTTGCCATGGTGGCTATTCCTTTGGAAGGAGACCCTTCTACCCTTGCTCACACCATGCTTGCTCAAGCTCTCAGCAGACAAAGGGGTGCAATTATTCGAACCATGGAGCAACTAGACAGACTAGCTGTAGCAGAAGAAGCCACTTGACAACTTGTGCTCTTGAACCTGTCTGAAAGCAATGACCCTCTTCCCATTCCACCTCTGTGTTCTCCTACTCCACCAAACTCACCTCCAGGTCTACCCCCTCCTACTACTCCTTCTGCATTCTTCTCCCCCATTGGTTCAGCCAAAGAAAGAGCTTTAGCCAATGCTGAGGATCCTTATCATGGCATTCCCCCCTTACTCCCTTCTCATCCCCAATTCTCTCAGATGTGCTATAATTGCTGGAGATTAGGACATGTCCATGTCCACTGTCTCCTCTATCACTGTCCCTTCTGCTGTCAATCAGCTCCAGGACATCCTCAATATCATTGCCCTTATCACTGGCATCACCACACCCCTTCTAACTCTCCTCCATCATCTCGCTCCTCCCATCATTGTTCTTGCACCATGTCCTCTCCTTCTCCTACCACCCCAACTGGTTGGAATGCCATCCCAGACATAGACTGCCCATGGCCTCATACTTTCAGTCCCAATGCTGACTTCCCTCCTTCTGAACCACCCTTTCCTCATTCAGATGTCACAGACACTTTATTTACCACCTCCTTATCCCCTGAGTCTTCTGTCATGGTGACCACCAGGTCTGCCACTTCATCTGGATTTAGCATGACAATCTATCTCCTAGAAACCCACATCATCAAAGAGGATGATGAACTCTTTCAAAATGAGGAACTGGAGTTTGTTACAACACCAGTACTATACTTATACAAAATGGTACACTACAGTTGTAGTCACTATCCTTGGAACACTTACTGGATCATTGACCTTAATGATCCACTACTAAAACCCTCTAGTTACATAAGCAACACCCTTATTTACCTTTCCTATACATTTCTTCTGTATTTCCTCCTTATCTAAATCTGTACAAACCCCCATCACACTTCTGCATTATCCTGGGCTCACTTGGTATCCAGCACCTTATTTAGATCATAGGAAAGCATACAGCTTGGTCTGTGTGCATACTCCTTAGAGTATAAATAGGGGCTCACATGTACCATCTACCTTAGCCTAATCCACTTGTATTCTTGTTGGCATTCAGTCGCAAGGCTTGAGCTACAGAGTATTAAGGATGAAGCTATCATCCATCTCTGTCTTATTCTCATTCACCACTTTTTCATTACCTTGCCAGCTATAGTGGTCACTGTAAGATTGTCTAGCCAGTGTGGTATCTAAAGGCTTGTACCTGAGGGTCATAACATCCACCCTTGCCATTGTTATGGTCATGGGCTCACTATTGGGCTGTCTTTTCCCTCCTCCTGCCCATCATTGCCACAGTGGAGGCACACTATTGCATTATCCCCCACCTTCTTCATCATTGTGAGCTGCAGGTTTGCCATTATGTCACCTTTGTCCTGTTGTTATTTTTCACCAGCACACATTAGGTTACTTTTTATGGTAATTATTAGATAAGCTTAGAGCATACAAACCTTTGAGTTTCCTCTAGTTTATTTCCTCAGTAGCTTGACATCTACTGAAGGTAAGTAGCACATTTGCTTACATTTTCTACTGTAACTAACCTGTTATAGGTTCCATAGGACTTGGATCTTTCTCTGTTGAGACCTCTGCATGACCAGTAACAATCATTGGCAACTTCCAATAGGTTATGAGCCCTGCTCACACCTAATTTGCAGAGAAGATTCCCCATACCTCAAAGTCAAGTGAAGATGCTTGAATTTCCAAGGTCTGTGCATGAACACCTTGATTGGCAAATTTACTGTGACCAAATTCTCACGACTGCAGCAGCAGAAGGTATACTCAGCCACCTTGCTAGTGCAGCACCCAGGATGAATGACTCGCACAAACTCGCAGAATAGAACTCAGCAAATTCTCTTGCGAAATTAATCATTTTCGCAGATATTTCCAACACCCTTCTCTCCTTCATCATACAGTATGAACTCGCACACAACATGTTCCGCAACCTCGCATCCATATTCGGCGACATGCAACCCATCATACTCAAATCACCAGCAAATGCTACTCTAGCTACAGCTGAACTACGTGCCGAGACGACGGACAATGTGCGCGCACCTATCGCGTCGCACAGCCACGCCGAAGACTCACCCAAACCAGACTGCCCCACAGCGCAAAACTGTGAATGGACCAGGACCAGACGCGCCGCACATACTTGCAAAAGCACACCAAAGGACAGAATGGCCAAAGTGGCCATGACGGAGGACTTAGGGAAGTCAGGAACTCACGCGCCAAGATCGGGCATAAGCGGCGACCAAACTCGACCACCCATAAATGCGCAGGTTGAACCCAATGGCAAGACCACTAACGGGCAAAATGCTAGCGCGGCACCCAAATACTCACGCACACAAGTCGACGGAGGAAGCGCAGCCGAAATGGGGAATACAGCGACATCTAGCGCCAAATCGAGCAAAGTCAGGCAAACGGGCATAACGGTACACATACCAGCGGCCAACAAACGCTACAAGTACCCTCGACACTACTCTACAACACCCCTGGCATCTATAGGCAGACCTAATGAGCCACAAGAGCTCGAAGTCACAAAGATCGCCCTGGACGAACCAGAATGCGACAGCCGCCCGCACATCCACCTCCAAACGACCAGTCGGCAAACGCACAACGCAGCCGCCGACGCCCCAACTACGAGCGCTATAAGCGCTGAGTCAGCAGCGCCATCGGGCGCATCGCACGAAAGACCAGGCAAGCCGCTCAAAGAGAGAATAGGCGAGGCCGAAGAAGAGCTGACGAAACAGTCGAACTCAGCAGGCGGCGAGGGCGGCAAAATAGAGGCTGAGGGCGTGGAATGGAATGGGCCAAGAAGTCAAGGCGAAGAAGCCGCAGACCAGGTGTCCAGGAGGAGACCCAGAGCCGCAGC
>JBBPKB010000556.1:0-12268 GCA_038089035.1 Boletellus dicymbophilus
ACCCCACGGCTGCCTCATCGCGTACAAGAGTTCCATGTTCCATCGCATCCATCAAGCCAAAATAGAGTATGATGAATTGCAGGTTCACCCCAGCCCAGAATTAGATGCACAGGCACGCATGGGATCAAGCCGTCGGACCAAGAACATTGCAAACATCGTCGCTCTTCAAAGCATAGGTTCCGAATCGGATGTCGTAACCTACATCGTCGCAACCACGCATCTGTTTTGGCATCCCGCGTTCGTGCATGTCCGCCTTCTTTGTCGACCTTCGAACTTGAGTTTATTGTCAGGTTTACCTACGAACGAGCAAGGCGAGTTGATCATCTTTTTTTATATATGCTCAAGTTCAGAATTGGTCGCAGGCAAGCAGGTCTTCTGGTCCGTGAGGTCATTGCTCATCAAGAGCTTTGGCGGCTCCGTGATTCGCCCTGTTTCATAGCCGGTGGTAAGAACCGTGTTCCCGCAGTCTTGCTTCATCTGAACGTTCGGGCAGACTTCAATTTTCCTCCTGACGACCCTGCGTACTCCTTGCTAGTTGGTGAACCTCTCTCTCTTGAACAACGAGAGCAACTCCGTGTCTCGCGTGTTGTACATGTATCCGTGGACCCATCTGTTCCCATGTTCGTCGAGAAAAAGGTGGATGGTGAAGGGGGCGACGAACAAGAAGCTGATCCTGATAGGGTCGCTCACAATTCGAGGGGTTCTAAGCTCTCCGATGGACTGCTGTCCGATAACGAACTGTCTGCTCTTTTCAGGCACCGTTTGTGGAGTGCGTATGACAGTGGACAACGGAGATCACTTCTGCAGGGAAACAGTATCGCCACGTATGGTACAAGGAAACTCCTTCCGGCAGAAAAGGCTGGCGCTTGTGAGCCAATGTGGACCAGTTTTACTCACTTTTGGAGGTCGACCCTAGGTAATTGTATGCCTATACTGATCCGGATATGCTCATGCTCCCAAAATGCTAGATTACATCTTCATCCTAGACGCCCTTGAGAATAAGACACATGTGACAGGATACCTTGAACCTCATCGCACGGAAGACGTAGAGCGAGGTTTACCCCAGATTGGTATCTGTGGTAGCGACCACTTTTCTCTTTGCGTTCAGCTCGTGACATTACCTGCCATATCGCAATGATGCTGGTTCCGGTAAGTTACGCTCCTCTGTTTGTTCATCAGATAAGCTTATATATGAGCTTGTGCGCTGCCGTCTACGAGAAGATGAAAACATTCGAGCAATAAAGTTCAAGTAAAAAGCTTGGCGACATGACAGGAGCATGGCATTGAGCGGATCGATGACTCGCGGTAGAAATGATTCGACTGGGTGCATTGACCCGTCGGAGAGAGCGGTTTTTCTAGCCAGACAGAATGTACGGTTAGTATTTAGATTGTCCGATACTAAGTTTCTTTGACTTGCACTCCAGGACCGGTGACCAAAGTAGCAAGCTTTGGTAACAGAATCCTTACAGGCTAATCCAGCGCGTGTAGCGTCGACCAATCTCACCTTCTCCCAAGACCGTTACAGGTTTGCTTCTGGGGCCCGACGATCGGGAGGGGAACGTTACAAAGATCGCCCCCGATGCCGTCGCGGAGGGCTCTGTCTCCATGGACTTGGCTGACTGTTCTTCTACGCGGTATGGGTGTCTATACGCTGCTCCAGTAATTCTCATCCGGTCGTCACCCGTGGCCGTCCCTCGGATGGTGGTCACGGCTCTGCGTCAGCGGCCACGATGCGCTGCTACATGATATACCAACTCCGACTCGTCTGAGCAAACAGCAAGCAATGTCGACCGACAACGTACGTTGACCGACTCGTCAACGATTCGGGATTCGGACCCTTATCCGAGCTGTGGAGGTGGTGCCAGAATCGTTTCCTGGCCCTGCAACGTCTCCCAGCAAAAAAAAAAATTGCGGCATCGCACCGTTTGGCGCTCGTGGCGCTTGTGTTCACTCGCCTGGAACTGTACCTAGGTTAAAAAAATTACTCTCCCTATTCCTCTAGCTCTTGTACTGTCTCTTTTTGTGGTCACGTAGTCAAGCTCATCTTCGGCGATGACGGACAGTTTTAGGTCACCGACTGGGAGGATACGGGCCTGGTTCCCCATTGGTTCGAGTCAACGAGCATGCCATTGTTTGCACAGACCCATCCGGGTGTCCTGCCCTCATGGTTGAGTTGAACACTGTTTTACGGAGGGTTCATGTAATAAGCCCAGTCAGCTTCCGAACTTCGCAGGTAAACATATTTATATGACCTGTGTCGTTGTAGTCGCCCACACGCAATTTGCATCAGTTGACTTAGAAGAGTATGATTGTGATTCCGAGTTTTTTGTCACCGTACTTGCTCGATCATACTTCATCCAGAAGTTTTGATTCGCCGATAGGAACTCGGGTCTTTCTCGTTCGCGACCAATAGACACGTGTTTCGAGTCCGATTTCAAAATATACTTTGGGACACTTGGCTGAGTGGCACCGAAAATCGGGGAAAAACAAAAAGGAGATATCTTATACATCAAGATCTCTTTCGACTGATACAAACGCAAACGACGGTAGCAGATCAAATGATCGTCACCGTCAAGTAGTCTGGGGCCTAGACTAACTGTCGAAAGCTTCACGATCCAGTCCTGCGCAATAACTTCAAAACGAAGGAAATAAAGGCAAAGGAGGCTTTGCCGCATGCATGCATTAACTTACTAACTCTTTGAAGAGGCCCCCGGTTGCCTACTAAATTTTATAATCAACGGCTGCGGTTTCGGATTACTACGAACTGTTATTTATTTGTGCTCCAACAAATACATTCAAGTTAGACCAGTATAAGTATAGATGGAATACATGACAAGTTACCCTGGATCACACAGAAGACGTAGCGCAAGGTTCAGAATTAGTGGTACATTACGTGCCACACCGCAATGATACTATATTTTAATAACCGATAATCTTCCATCGAACGCACGAAAAATAAGAGCAGGGGGATTAACCTGGTTAAACAAAGGCAGATCCATGCTACAACCGGGCTCCTCGATATCTTATTCACGCCGCCCGGTCAGAACCTGCAAGTAAAGTCTTAAAAAGTCCACTTGCAGAATCCTCGTTCCGCAGCTGAATCATGTAAACGACCCCGCTTCGTGCACCCCCAGCATCACTTAGCTCAATTGCCACACCGGTTTTGCCCACCCTCTCAACGCCGTCTGTCAAGACAATTGTCGAGATAAGAACCGATCTCTCTTTGCTACCTGCTTCCACAACAAGCTGCTTAATATTCGTGGGCTCCTGGCGGTAGAGCGTCAAGTTTGCCGAGCCTAACGACTTCCATTGCGCATGCTGTTGCTGGTGAAATACCTTGCACTTCATTTGTGCCGTGATTACAGATCGTACCGGCCCGAGCGGTTTGCGTTCTTCAGCTGGAGACGTGGGAGGACTCGGGTCTAATATCGAGGGTTCCGCAACTGAGTTAGTTCTGAATCCCATCTGCATCGACGGGAGAAATGGTTTCGGCATCGGCACGTTCTGGGACTCTGTCGAATCCTTGCGTAGAATTGCTCGTTGCGACATGGGTAAATTGTCAGGTAATGAGGGTATTGGTGGTGGTGGGGTTTGGTTATATTGGTATTGGGCATGAAGTGACCGCGACGAGGAGGATTTCTGAAGCCTAGGCAAAGATTGCTCGACAGTGTGAGACATAATTGGAGGGCTAGACGGATGCACGGGTAGTGGCTGCTTGTTGGAAGGGTGTATAGCCGATTTAGAATGAGCAACTGGGATGAAAGTTTGGTGGTGCGGTGTCTGCGGAAGGGAACGTGATTGTGTGGAGAACTGGTACTGTTGAGGATGGGCGTGCATCGAGACATGGTGCCTTAGATTCGAATTTTGCGCTACGGGATTTTGCGCCTTTGGTGGTGAATATACCCCCACACCCGGAGGGTCTGGGCTCGGTACCCCAGAAGGTGGTGACTGTGATTGGATACTCGCACTCCGCACGGGAGGAACAATTTGCCCTGGTATAAACGAGGAAGGTGGGCTATTTGAAGCGTATGCTGCTGAAGATCTGCGTGGCGGGTATACCGGACCCGGATTATGCAATGAAGGTACCCTGGGTGAGGCAGGACTATCCTGGGGGCCAATAACTACATCACATCCGGGGTCTTGGACTGTCTTAACTTCAGCGAAAATCGCATGTGGTTCGAGATCACGTTGCGTGAATGATGTTCCATCGTTTTGCTTGGGCGGAGATACCGAAATAGTGGCGTCATCTGTCTGATCAAAAGAAATGTCGTCTGACTGAGATTGCTGAAGCAGTCGAGGATTGAGGGCTCGGTCAGGTCTTTCTCTCGCTTTGAGGCGGGTGACTGGCAATTGAGGCGGCATAGACGATACGGGCCCTTCTGCGGCTTTCGAGGCTGAATTGATGTGTGAGAAAAGAGACCAGCAAGAATCTCTCGTAATCTTACTCGTTTTTGCGAAAGATATACACTCCTGAAATTCACTGAGAATTCGGTCTCGTTTCAGTTGGGAATCAGCTTCTAGGATCAGCGCTTCCTTGTCCATAATAGAAACTTGCAAGGCGTTATCTATGGACGCAATCAGAAGCCTGCACTTTGAGGACGACGGACACGACAAACCTTGTCCAGGGACCTCAACTACACCAAGGACTTTGCCAGAAAGCGGAGGATAGCACAAATGCATATCTCGCCCGTCTTCGCCTCTGGTAATTCTCTCTTCTTGGGTCATTTTTTCGCATAGAAGAAACAGATCCGTTAAGATATAAATATGTCCGTGATGATGGATAACTTCCACGCCCGTTGCGTTAGGGGTAAATCGTACAAGTACCTGTACTGAGAAGCGCAACTCGCGAGTGTAGGGAATAGTAGGTGATGTTATTTGCAGTCGAATTTGCTGCGGATGTGGCCGAGTCAGCAACGTGTAATTAATGATGTATCACGAACCTTAGGCTGCATCGTGAATATGTCAAGTGTGTTTTCAGTAGCTAAACGCCTCTCGAGATCTAAGACGGGCAATGACATGGTTTGAGAAGACCCCCCACTGACTGACGTTAATGCAGTCTCGTGCGAAAGGCGTTCACTGAGGAGATATATAAAACAATAGTGACTCAAACGCTGACCAACTCACTCTCTGGAAGAATAACTCCCTCGCAAAGATGTTGCGACGCTCGCAGAATCGACACCGGAGGGCAGAGTACTATTTTCTATTCGCTCGTTCGTGGATGGCTCTACAGGTGCCGTAGTCCTTGGAATTGCCCCGGTGTTTATGTGAGCAGAAGGTAGTATTTGCGGTGAACCAGGACTGCCAACACAAGTGTTGGCTCTATCGTCAAGGGTTGTTAGCAGACCATCCAGCTTTTCCAGAGCCCCCGTTAGTAACTTGTGGTCATTCCTTCCGGGCGTGGTACTCTTGAGTAGTCTGCTGTACAGCTTCCTGTAATACTGCAAGCGTCCCTTTGGAAGTAAAAAAAGAGCGTCGAGGGTCCAAAGCGAAGGGTCTAACAAATGGGTTGGCTGTGGCAGTGTGGATGGCGGCGGGTTAGATACTGAGAATGCTTGTAGAACGACAGGGAGCTTCGCATTTGCCTTGACTGGTTCCCAGTCATCGAAACCGATGCAATATCTGTCAGCGTACGTCATATATGGTTGTTCTAATTCGTCGATCTTCTACGCCGTGAGAATGTGCTTTAGGACCGAAGTATGTGCATACCCAGCGCATCAGCAGGTCACCAAGAACTTTGGGGGACGAGGGATTTTCGCCAATCTCCTTGAGTTGCTACGCTGCATTAGGGGCGGCAGTGCCGGGTGGAATGAAACGGAAGTCTCACTGCCAGGAGCATGCGATTCGTCTTGTATACCCATTCTACACTGCGAAACATGATATCGAGTTCTGGAGGAGGGAGGTTTGATCGTGACCAAGCAGCAGCCACTTTCTGAGGTACATAGTACAAACAATGGGGTACTGAGACATGGAAACGAAGGGTGGACTACCACGTACTCGGATAATGCCAGTGAGGAGATCGACGTAGGCTTTCTCGCTCTCTATGAGGTCGGTCAGTGGGTTGTATTTCCTTGTCTTTTCCACCGTGGGAGGAGGCACTGGAGACAAGGGGATGTCGAGGCCTGAGATGGGGATCAGGTTAAGCTGGTGACCGCGAGGGAGAACGGTGGATACCCAGGGATGACATAGCGTCTTTGCCAGCGTTGTCTTTCGGCGGTGGCGGTGGCGGTAGTACAAGCTCGTCCATTGACATCACGATGTGACCTAAACGGCTACTTACACGAGATTCTTCACGTGCTACATCAATGTCCTACCTGAGCACAGTTGCATGGTTCCACAGAACATTTCCTACTCGTCAGAGGACTGCGGAGCTCTTACGACCCGAGCTGGAGGAGCACGTTCTATCCTCGCATGACTACGAACTGGCAACCAGGTTCCTGCCTGGTCCCAACATGAACTGGCATGTAAGTAAGTATCTTCCCAGTGGTATTGACCACATTCATAACTCTCAACGTAGCTGGTGTATGGTGCGGGAACATCGGCTGCGGCGTATGGCTATGGTTTTTGCCTCACCCGACCAAGGTGGACCGTCTGGAGGCTTCGTCTCGCTTCCGTTGCAGCCTTCCTTGTGGGGTCCACATATGGCACTTTCAGGCACTTTGTACTTCACCACCAGTTTGCGAACTCCCTGGACAACCCCCAGGGCTTTATTTTAGCGTTGAACCATGTCGATGAGAGGCTCGGCGGAACCGGACAGATAGGCTTTGCATTCAGAGAAATGCTTGCAAAAAAGCCGGAGATAAGGCCTGATCTTGACCACGCGAGGCAAGCGGGCATGGTCCTTGAGGAAGGGTGGATCCGAAATCCGGATAGCACTCGTCAGTTTGTCTTTATAATGGTCATCGTGAAGGAAATGCTTACCTTGTAACAAAGATGAGATATCCAGGCCAGACCTAACCGGCCACAAAAGTAGATGGGACGAGATCAGAGCTGCTAACTCGCGCAACGCTGGTCAATCATCATGGGATACTATCCGGCAACGCCACGAACGCAGCAAGCTTCCAGATTCCAATGCATCCCCTATCGATTCTCCCGTCACCGAAACGCAGGAGCGTATGACCACACAAGCGAAGTTTGATGCCCTGCTAGAGGATGAGAGACGCACAGGTCAGTCGCAAATTGACCTTGAATGAAGTATATATCATGTCTTCGCCTTGTGCAATGACGAACAGCATTAATAAGATACTAAATTCTTCCTCCACTACATATAAGATGTATGATACTGATCGACGTGGTCAAAAGATGGTACAGGATGTTGTCTTGAGCAATTTTGAACTGCACTATCATTCTATCCAGTTGGAGTGCATTTCGTTCGGAATTGATGTGACACGGTACGAGGGTGATGAGGCGGCAGGAAACGCAGCTGATTCCGAGTACACCTCGTACGCACTATTAATGGATACTCCACTGGAATGGCCCGATGGGCTTGGATTAGGGAGAGGTGCCATGGGCGCATCGTTGACAGGGAGAGTCGGCGAAGCAAACAAAGTAGTATGAGAGAATGGATAAAGTGACAATCCAACTTCTTGAGGTCTTCTCTGAGTTGTAAGCCTCACAGTCTCTTTCACGAGCCCTTGGAGCAACTTTTCTTGCCGGACTGTATGTTAACCTGTAAGAAGGGACGAATCATTCTTCGGAGAGGACTTACTGCCGATGGGAGACCTAACCCCGTAATTAAGCATCGCTTCACTGTCCGATATCAAGTAGTGTAAAAAGAGGTAAATGGTGATCAACGAACCGTAGGACATTGATTTTTCCCCAAGCCTGAGCCTCTCCCGTACGATCACCGATTTCTATGAAATGTCTACAGGCCTGAATTTGGACGACTGCAGCGAGGTACCAGCAGATCTGTTGACATCAGGCGTTGAAGTTTATGACAGAAAGAAACTCCATACAGTGACAAAAGGATGCAGTCGGGTGAGATCAAGAGAGGTTGCCGAAAGCATAAAATAAGCAGAAAGTATGGCTTGGGCTGCTTTAATACACCGTAAAGTTGAAGTCCGTTCCGAAGCATTGAGATCCATGTAATGATTGTGAAGAGTTATCGTGGCTCTGTCGATGATATTTTAGCCATATGGAATGGGGCAGTATTGACCAAGCTCACGCATGAGGTATCATGTGAACCATATACAAGTCGGTATCGACACATTGTGTGCTTCCAGAAACGTCCGTGACGCCATTATTGAATCTATATATGTGTGGAAGATTTTCAAGGAAATCGTGATAAACAAGGCCATCCAGCTCGCTGAATCCCGGCAGGGCAAACGGATCTTGCTCCTTGCTCGGCGCCGTGGGGGCGCGTAAATTACCCCGTACGTTGAAATCCGTAACGCGGCCGAACATCATTACAGCTTTGATAAGCAGCAGAAATGAATCGGTGTACCTGGGAAGATGTGTTGTGAATATGTCTTCCGAGCTCATGTCCTGAGGGTTACTGGGGATCAGTTGCTAATTCCTGATGTTAGCAGGCGGATACTCCGAAAACTATTGCTAATACTTCGCTATTAAAGTCTTCGCCTCTCAAGGGAAGCTCAGTACCAATATCTTGCTCGTCGATTGCATGAATCCAGCCGCCGACGGAAACAATCCTGTCGAAAATTACCGACATCCACCAAGTACGCCGTCGAGTTTCGAGGTCACGAAAGTCCTTCGGAGGAGGCAAGTACCCGCCAGGAGAGCTACTACTGTGTGTAGAGAATGTTCCCGGATAATTCAACCGCAACGGCACTGCTACGCGGGTTTGAAAACCAGCAAAAATCCAAATTTCAACCCATCGGCCTTCCTGATAAAAATACCAGGAAAGGAGGATACAAGCTTGAACGACTTGAAAAATGTCTTCTCCTGTAGCCATTGTTTTGTCTATATATTGTCGAGTTTTGCTCGCGTGATACTCTGCGAATTCATCCCTGCGAGACCCGTCAGGAAGTAGCGACACGTTGCGCGATGACCAGCGAGAAGCTGACGCACACTAAATTTCGAGTCAACAAAAAAAAGGAAGCAATGACAAATGGCTTTACAATGGCATGAAGAATGGCGGAATGTGGGAATCCAGGGTCTCGGGGATGGAGACGCATTGCAGATAAAAAAGAAGGGCGATGAAGTATTCGCGGACCACAAGGGTCACATTTGAAAAATAACTCTATGCTACGGCACGGAGTCAGTTCTACACGGTGACAGTACAACGCGAAAGGAGATCGAAACGGACTAGTGGTTTAGTAACTGGGGCTCTGGAAGATCAGGATTCCACCCAGAGTAGACAAGCTCCAGTAGGGTATCGGCAGAACCTCGGTCTGTTACGCCATGTAATTCTGGACTTGCAATATCCTGTTGAAGGGCTGACGCTGAGTCATCTTTGAAGCTGCTGGGTAGGAGTTTCCCCCCTGCGAATGTTTGACCACTAGATACTGATGAGGATGAAGCAGAACTTGGTCGACAAGAAGCTTGGTTACGATGGATATGTAACGCGCTGATGCTCTGCTCTTGTAGCTGAATCTTAAGCTTAGCTGCGCATGCATAAGATCTTTCGTATTCGGCACTAGAAAAAAATATAAGGGCGTACAGACTTCCTCTTCAAGGATTCGTATTTTTTCGATAGGATCTGTGTCTAGGGCAAGTGCCAGCCCATCAACGGGGTCATAAACACATTGTGGTTCTGACGGGTGTCTAGCCATTTATGAGAACATGTATAATATGCCAGCTAGTATCTTACGCATATCCGGGAGGTGCGGGAACACTAATTAAGGAGTGCCACTGCCTATGAAAAGATGAGAAGAACACTCCAATGGAAAAGGAAAAACGAACTTGACGCAGGTACCACAGTGAGGACGAGCAGCATCACATTTCTGTTTGCAGATTGCTCAGCGTTTGTAACCCCTGGCTGCACTTGAAACATACAAGCTTTCGCTTGCGGCATGAGCGACAGGCCTAGGGAAGAATATGGTTGTATTTGTAAATATGCTCGCTTTCGAAAGCAGTGATGGCACCGACCTGATTTCTGCGAAGAGCGGGGCGAACAGCGCTGGTACTAGGAGTGGTCTTTGGCATCTGTTTTGCTTAGAGAATCCCCTGTCAGCGTTCTTGGAGCGGCTAAGCATGCCAACGGAAAAGTGGCGATGAGTCACTAAGGGGATTCAAAAGTTGAATAAGAACTGACCAGTTCCGCGCCGTATTACTAGTAGTACTGCAAATCCAGGAATGAATTATAAGCGGGCAATCAGCCTGGGCGTCGCTGCACTGGCGGCATGATCCTTAAATTTGCCCACCATGTCTCACGGACCCTGGCCCAAATCGAGACATCGTACGTAGTAGCGGACCACAATGAATGGCCGAGGCACTTAGCCGACGTCTCGAACACCGATAAGGGTCGAAATCAATGAGGCTCGGAAACAGATCCTAGATCACAACTACAACAGATATCCTGGGGTCCAGCGAATCCCTGCTAGCTACACCGGTCTTTTCCTTCGTTGCTGTGCGAAGATATGGCCAACGTCTTCGCAAGGTTATCAATACCTAAATATGACCGTTTGTTTATTTACATAACTGGTCAGTTGCTAGTTCTTACAGAACTGTGGCCACAACCCGTCTCGTGTGTGCTGCATACCGGAACTCGGTGAGATATATGCCTACATCCGATTCAGTGGGATATGGGGATGCATAAAGCACCCAAGCATGCCTTGCCATGTTCCAAGGTTCAGAGAACCGTTTGTGATTGGGACTGATACCGTGGACCCGACAAGTGTCGCTTTTGTGTGCGAAACACTATGTCTATCGGGATTTGAGGAGACAAAAAAAGTCGAACCGGAACTTACGAGTCACTATAGTCACAGAATCAGAATGTATTGCAGGGATATTCTCACGACGGGGGGATCACTTACTCTTGACCTTCGTCAGTGTGTCTCCATTTTAGAGTCTCGGGGACGATCACGTCCAATGCCATATCCATGTCTAGGAAATCGACTCCGCATAGTTACATTAAATTCGGAGTCAGGATACGAGAACTCACCTTTGCGTACATCTGAGGCGAGAAAAAGTACACCCAAGATGAATGATTGATGATCTGTGACCTGCAGCACCTACCAACGTCAAAGTTTTCGTTGATGGATAATGCCGCGGAGGTGTGCTGACTGCAAGCAGTTCAGTGGATGGGACTTTACCTAGGCAGTGTTCACCCACATAAAGAGAAACAGCATGCCTATCTAGAGGGAAATCAGAAGCATCCGGCCTAAATCGAGAGGTATACCTTGACATCTTTGATACCCTCGGATATCTGAGCGAGAATGTCATCCGTAACAAGATGACAGCCTTTGGATCGTCTCGGTAGATTGAATGTTTTTTGCCACCCCATCTTGTCGGCGCCAATGACCAAACAAGAAATGTGGACTGGAGTCTGACGGACCCTTGCGGACAAAAGAAGATTCCGGTGAAACTACGGAGGGGTGCCATCCATTTTTGGCCACCTCGCTAAAGCTCGGAATCTTCCGATGGCCAACTGGAGAAGTTCGCGTCGAGTTACTGTCAGTACCCGAATTCCATTTTGAGCGAAAAATTGTCCGAATTAGGATAGCTTTTGTCTGTCCCTATCTGGCATGCCCAATACCTTACCTCCTGGTCTCTCTCATGCTGAGTGAAGACAAAGGGGGTCATATGCAAGTCTCTGGCATGCCTGAGATCAGGCTTCCATGGCATCATCTTATTCAACTGACCAACTTCATCAAGACCTCACCTCAACATGCCTCAAAAATTGTGGTAATTTATCTCCAAACCCTTGGCAGCTCAATGCAGCAGAAGCCTTCAACTTTGGACTTAACTACACAATAATTGTGGAACCAGTTCAAGCAAAAGCCTTTTATTTGTCATACCTTATATGATAAATTCAAACAAGATTTTGCTTGTAATCTTACCTTTGAACTCACTAGAGAAGCTGTTGGTAGGTGATATGATCTATTTGCTTACCTCAGCATAATCTTATCTTTATATTCTCAGGCTCAGTGATGTCATAGTATAACAATTAGGTTATCTTCATATCATCTAAGATGGTCATTTCAAATATACAATTCAATAAACTTCTTTGCCTCCAAACCTTTCTTGATGTAGTTATTATTGAATTTCAGAGTATATTTTGTAATGTTCTTTATTATTCCTTCATATTCTATGATTTTATATTGTTTATTGGTCCAATAGCATTGATTAAAATAAGTCAAATAAGACTTAT
>JBBPKB010000557.1:0-12266 GCA_038089035.1 Boletellus dicymbophilus
CTGCCATCCAAGCGCGCGGAGACATGCAGTTCACAACGGCCGATCTAGATGGGATGCCTTATATGGCCGCAGTGGTCAAGGTGGGCATTTCCACTAACACCTGTATTTCATTCTCGTACGAGTCACCGAACACCTTCATGATTAGGAAGGATTGCGGTACCACCCGGTGGTGCCACACATTCATCGTATCGCTGGCGGAGACGACATTCTTCCGCTTGCTTACCCAATTACCGCGGAGTCAGGTGAAGTATTTAATGAAATATTCGTCCCAAAGGGGACACGGATAGTGGTGTCGATCCCAGCCTATAACCGGTTAGCTCTGCTTATGATACTTTATAAGTTTACACAGAGGTTGACCCATCGATCGATGCCGAAATTGCATAGTAACAAGGAATTGTGGGGAGAAGACGCACACGAGTTCAACCCGGATCGCTGGCTCAATGGTGTGGCCAGCGAGAAAAAATCGGTGTTGATTGGTGCCTATGCAAACTTGTAAGCAATCCATACATGATATGATTTTTTTTACCTTACTGTACTGTTTTTGGCACGATAAATCGACAGAATGACATTTACGAGTGGCACACGTTCATGCCTTGGATGGCGCTTTGCGTGAGTAGTTAACCAAAAAGTTCTTTTTTTTAATAAAAAAAAGCGACTGACGGCAATGCGATGATGGCATAGCGTAATTGAAATCCAAGCGTTTCTCGTGGAAATGATTGGCAAGTTCGAATTCGCGATGACCGACCGAGCAGGAAGGATATGCCGCGGGCCGGGGATCGTCATGGTCCCCATGGTCGAGGGCGAGTTCGAACGCGGAGCCCAGCTGCCGTTGGCCGTGTCAATCGCTTCTCGCGAGCAAGGCGCTAGAACTTAGATCTGTATCAGATGTAAGTTACTCCAGAGTCGCGTCGTTTTCTTTGTATCGAAAATTTGTCATGAAGAAACACCAATGATCTGTGGTCGGTAACTACAGCACGCGTATCGTTCTAGTGGCACGAGAATTATAACTATATGTACTATCAATGCAACGTATCTCCGCATATTGGCAGGCACTGGAATTTGACCAATGCCATGAGTGAAATCGGCCCGATCCAGAGGAGACTCAGGCGTATCTACCTTGTATAATGCTTAACGGGGATGAACATGACTGGAGGATGTGTTGGTAGTAACAGGTTAGCCAGTAAAAGAGGCTGACTTCGTAATCACTGAGTTTGTTCAACTTCAAGAAGCAAGGTTTTCAATATTTCAATGTTCAATGTTCTGCCCACGAGCACTGCCACTTTCATTTCCATTTCTAGAGTTGCCGAAGCAACTTTCACACGCCCTTTCAAGCACTCTGGGATCTGTCGAAGACAATACTTATACCAACACCAGTTTTCTCGCAGAAGTTTGCAGGGTGTAACGCATCATTATATTGCTTTCGGAAATGATATTCTCGGATGTCCCTCTGTGGAACGGATTTTTTTCCTAAGCAATTTCTAAGAGTAGTATATCCTGATAGCGATACTCGAATGGATGTAGGGCCGCGGATCAAATCGTCGACTTCAACGCGCACCCGAGGTAAAATTAGCTGCCACGGAAGTAACAAAGCAATCGGTGCGCGAGAAAGCCGAATTTATGCTGGCGGGCGAAGGGAATCACGACGTCCGAGTTAGTTGGCATAGTGATTCATTTCTTCTTTGTTCTTCCAGTATCACTCACTATCTCACCAGCCAAGGCCAACATGGACACAGAAGCAAAGAACAAACCGACGGAGTTGTTGTTGTCTCAAGTGCGGTGAGAACCCCCAAATTTGTTTCCATTCGTTGTTTGACAACCATCAGTACGATTGAGCTCGTGCGACGTCCCAATTTGCAATTCAGGCTTCGTGCCGAGGCTACTATGTATCTGGGCACGTGGCGATAAGCAGTTTACAGCGGCAAATGCCTCGCATAGCGACAATAATCTAGGTACGTAGTCCCACCGACGGCCTTGTTGCTTGCCACAAACTCGCCGGTGAATCTAACGATCGAGAGAAATTAGGATACCACCCGATCGCGACTTCATCGTATTGCTATTTTATACAACGACCCTCCGCTCTCTCGACCAGTTACCGCGGAATTGGTGAAGTACTCAATGAAATAGCGGTTCCAAATGGAACATGAACATTGGTGTCGATCGCCGCTTATAACTTCTCTCTAGGCTTGATTAGGCGTGTCTTGGCTGAGAGGAGTTCGAGAACACATGGTAATAAAGAATTGTGTGGTGAGGGCGCACCTGAGTCCAACCCCGATCGCTGGAGAGACCGGGTAGCAGGCAAGAGGAAAGTCGTACCAGTCGGCGTCCATTCGAATCCCTAAGGCGGACATTGCTGCATGATAAGGACATGGCTTTCATACCATTTCCTCTTTTTAACAAACGACAGGATGACATTCTTATGTGGCGCTCGTTCGGGTCTGGGGGGCGTTTTGTGTGAGTAACCTTTCGTCGTACCAACCAAAACCGATTACCACCAAACCACGTTAATTTGACAGAAATCGAGGGGTGGTGTATGAGGAGCGGGCCTGAACTTGAGTCACGAAGACTATGCTCTGGTCACTCGATATTCGAGTCTTGCCAATGTATGTCTTGTTTGTTCGATGACAACGGCGCTTCGAGATAGATTGAAGCTTCAGCCAAAATGATCTAGGCCTGAATAACACAAAGCGATAAGAAGCCTTCGTGTTGTAACTGACCGAGTTCCGCCAGGGAAACCGGCTCCTGAGATACGAAAAAAAGGTACAAGGCCAAAACCAGACAACTTACATGACGACCTTTTATGCCCACATCCGATTCGAACACATGCATAAAAACCGATGATCGGACCTCGAGGCCTCAAGGCTTCCCCAGGGGCTAGAGCCATTTGTGAGTGATCGCCCACATATCCGACCATCTACTTGCGTCTTTCTGAGAGATTTTCACTGGTATGTCACTTGGTGAATCGACGTCATATGTTACCTTATAGCAGTTATCGGCACATAGTACCAATACTCTCCAGGGCTGCCAACGAATTACTGGCTGCCCGAGCCAAGCGTCGAAACGGCAGTTTTATAAATATCACAGATTTCAGTTCCTTGTCGGCCAGGGTTTTTCGATCTATCCGCCATTCCCATCTGCAACACACCACCTAATGTGTTTTGGAATAACCATCATCAACTCCCTGTCCGCAGTATCTATCCACCATTCCCATTGGTGACACATCACACAATGCATCGCCAATTAGAATTACTGTCAATAATCCTCCGTCATAGTGTCTCTCCGCTTTGTTCATCCCGTTGTCTAGCTCTCAGAAGGCAAGCCTGACAGCGCTTACTCTCTCGTATTTCTTCCTCAAGTATCTCTTTCGTCGATCTTTGCCCAAAGTTCGAGGTCCAAAATCAACGTCATATTTCCTTGGTGGGCTCCAACTTTATTATGTTGTCACGCTGTGACCGGCGTCGCTCAAGAAATTTGAACCTATTGACGACTCCCGTCGGCGAAATTGACTTTGAATGGTAAAATCTTTATGGTGACATTGTCCAAGTCCCTCCGCACAGTTTATGACGGGTATCACGGTGGTCAGTGGCTAATTTCGACTTTCTGGATGATCGACTCCTGATCCCCGATCCAAAAACACTTCAGTATATATTCCACACCTCGGGTTATCACTACCACAAAACACCCAATCACCGTGTAATCAGTCAAATGGTGAGCGGAAAGGGGCTCATTTGGGCAGAGGGTGATTAGTACTGCGCATTCCATGAACCTAAACTCGACCAGCTGTTTTCACAGGGGAAGACCACAAGCGCCATGGAAAGATTCTTCTTCCTGGATTTGGCAGCCCGGAGTAGAGCATTTCTGGACATCTTCAAGGGATGTGCTGAATCTGTAAGTCCAGCCATGTGGACCGATCCTGCAACTTCCAGTCTTACTTATAATGCAGATGTGCGCGAAATAGATGGAGATAACTGGGAATAACTCGGACCCGAAAGCAGTTATCAATATTCCTATATGGATCCTCCGCGGCACTTCGGACGCGATCGGCCAAGGTATATTGTCTTAATGTGAGGCGGAATGAAATCTTTAACACTCTGCTAGCTGCGTTGGACGTCTAATCAGGGACGATGCTCACTGTCTCGCAAGAGCGTACAATGATGCGCTGTTGGTCACTTTTTCAGCAAGGGAATACCATGCAACTTCGTATTTATAGATACTTATTAGGTTTGACATCATCGGACGCCTTTCAGAACGAAATACTTTCACACTGACAGCTTTTTTTTTTTCAACTATACTCCCTCGAATGGATGACTCAACATAGCTCGAACCATCGGCTTCAGTGTGCGCGCGAGATGAATAGGGTCATAAGACCAGAGACCACACGAGCCGACCTCAGGCTATCTGATAAAGCTTTGAAACTTGAATGCAGCGAGTCGCTTGAAGATGACGCATTCGTCATGCTCAGGTGTTACCTTAATGATTACTTGTTACCTCTGACCCGCCTCCGAGTCACGTGGCTCTGGAGGAAGACAACGGTATGCAGAAGTACGAACATGGCTTACTTTTATAAGCATCTAGTACGAATTTATTTTTCTCGTGTATACTTCACATTCGATCGCTACTTTACACTAGGTAGAGGGTCCTAATTTTTAGGCATTAAGCAGTAATACTGTTAGGACCTTGTGTTTGATTCTAGGCTTTCCATTACGGAACGTATATGACCCGATTATGTTTTGGACAGTAGAAAAGAGCTGCGTCGCTAGTTGCATATAGCTAATCTTCGCCCTGCCACCCCAAACGGACAGCTATGTAGCTCCATTTCCGGTCCGATCATTATCGCAAGCTTGTTATCGAAGTCATTAGAACCAAATGTCGTGCAGACTGCACAAGGAAATATGATGCTACGTCAGCACATTTATTCGGCACCCCACCGTGCCTTTCTTGGCCGCCGCACGTTTGTACGCTACATTTACTTGGTCCGCCGCACTTTTATCGTGATTTACACTCCCCTGTTGTAGTATACGTTTTACTATGATATGTTTGACACTGTTCCCTCATCACTCGGGGATACAACAGACACGACACGATTATATCGTAACATAATAAGCATGCTATCGCTAGTCAGCGATGTTAGCGTAATATACATCCAAGTCACCCACTAAGCCTTGACAAATGTACTGAACGAATGTTTCCGCGTGCTTAAAACCAATCCCACGGTCGACAACCTGAAGCATGCGCTCCGCCTGTAAACAGCAACTTTTATCTTCGCATAATGTCTAGGATATGCCCATATTTTGGGGCATCTTGTAGGACAACCTCACACTAACTGGGTCAGTAGTACCTACTTTTCCGCTCGCAACCAATTGTCCCTGTATTAGTAATCACAATCTACAATCACGGGTTGCTATGTATGCTTTTGTTTTGACCCCTCACTAGTACCACTTACCTCGCAAGGAGGCTACAACTTTACTCCAGAGGTTGTTCAAATATTGCTTAGAAGTCAGGAAGAGTACATCTACTCGAGTAAGCGCAAAGATAGGTTGAGCTGCCACCCCTCCCATTGTTCAACATACTAATACTGATTGATTAGGGGGGAAGAATGGTTTTCCTCGTCAGATAAAATCCAAGGTTTCTTCTGATTACACATGCAAGGATAGTCAACTTTCCAGCACAGAGAAAGGGAAGGTGTCAGTAATACAAGGTGACGAAAATAAATCAGACGATAGCAGTAACGCCATATTAAGTGAATCGTCAAGCCGAAGCAGACTTCCACACCTATCTAGATCAAGTACTCTCGATTCTCGCGGATCTCCCTCTTGATACTGTGCAGGTCAAGCAAGCCAGCTACGATCCTTCGTACACAGGTTATTAACCCCATATATAGGAAATCAAACCATTCGAACCCCACCAGTTCACCCGTCTCTGGGCAGTGCTTGCACATAAATATCCGCAATCCTATGTTGTAAAGTGAGCAGGGACTTTATTTGTGGGTCAAGTATGTATGGATCACTCACTCAACACATTGCAGGCTACTATACTTCAACAAAGACAAGAGGTTACTTGCTGTGAAGCCCTCCCCCGCACACGAAGCATTTCTCATACTATTTCCCCACTATATCAGCCTCTTCTCCGCTGCTATCGGTCACAACATAAGCTTGTACAATTTTGAGTCTTCTTTAAGCCAGCCTATTCACTATGAGGAACACGACGAATCGAGGGGAGTTGCAATTTTTGATTACAAACTCTTCCTCAGAAATTTCTCCGACACCCCACCTGGACCTCGTTTAATCCCCAAGTGGATTGGGGAGGTAGCGTTCACTGTCCCGCCTTCTGATACCCGCATCCACCTTCAACATGTCGTCGCCAGTGTGTCCACAATCGACCTGGCTTTCGTAATCGTAATCGAGGAGTTATCGAAGTGGAAGTCACTTAAGGTCGCCTCTGCCATACCTTCCCAACATATCCACTCGTACGAGGAGTTTATGAAGGCCATTACTTCAGTACCTGCCAATAGTATGGGACCCGTCATCCTGAAAGGGCCAAAGGGACCTGAAGGATTCAGTTGGTGTTCAATCTCGCGCATCACTTTCGAGTTATATCTCCGTCGCCCCGACGGGAATCTCATTGTCGATGATAAACTTCAAGACACATACTCGGCACGTGGAGTATGGTTTCCATTCAGTGTGATTCGCCACTTGCTAACGACACAGTAGACACTCTATCCAACCTTGGACATGAGGAACGTCGATGCCATGTTCCAAACTGCCTCGGAACGCCTTAAGGAATCACTCGCCGCTGAGATGGAGGCGACCCATGGGGACATTCAAGATATCGAGCGAGTACGTCAGTCCAACGCGACATTGCAGCTCAACTGGAACGTCGCATTGCGTTCCTTTCGATTGGGGGCTCTGAACACTGCATACGAACGCTACAGCGAATGGTATGATACTTGCAAGCGTAGGAATCTTGCAAGTCCTTCTATACTCAACAAGCCTGGGAGCACGCGCCCTCAACGATCTACCCGATTGTCTCAAGCGAATAGGGAATCCGTTGATTTCAATGGTGAGAAGGAAACAAAAGGAGGGTAGTTCGTTGCTGTTTCAATTTCGCCATTGCATGTATTTCACATACCTCAATTATATGATTAGCTTTATCATCGAAGTTAGCCTCGACCTCGGAGGTACCGCCGGTGCTAGTAGCTATGGCGGCGACACAGCATCCACCGGCCTCGAATCAACAAGAAATCATGCAGACAAAAAAAAGAAAAAGTACTCAATAGCACTTCGAATTTTGGTTCAGGTTCGGGTTCAATAGCCCGACCGAAAACGGAACCGGGGCTATCACAACACTAGCCAGAAGGTCACTGCCAGTAAGTGCAAGGTTGTTCAAGAGCATCGCGCAAGCGATAGGATATAGGCGCCTTACAATTTCCATTGTGAAGGTACGTGGAGCCACATATTTCAGTCATACGAAACATGTAGGCACACCCACCAACAGGCTAATGCGCCTGGGTGGTAGGACAGTATGTGGTGCAACCAGTGGTAGAGAGGGCGATTCTCGTAAACACATAAACTTCCCTTTGTTTCCTTTGTTCGGTCGGGCATGCCCAGCCTTACATGTTCAACAGATCTTCTCTGCCAGGGTTTACTAACAAGTTTAGCATTTTTCTGAATTATATACACATCCTTCCGATAAGCTCGATCAATCACAGCGCCTACGCAAGCCATTCCGCGACCTTTCCTGTTCAACCATACCGCCGTATCATCAATGAAATTGTTGTCTCACTCACAATATATATATGTAGCATGCAATTGATTGAAAAATGTGCATAGTCCATTGGAAAAAAAAACGCCATAAATAATTGTGTAAATGTTCAAAAATGAAAGTGAGAGTCTGAGTCGCCGCAGAGGTGAGTCTGTCACAAGCGAAGGCTAGCAGCAGGCCTTTCTTTCCTCCGCTCCTCCTCCTGCAGTGCCCGTCGCAGGCAGTTTCGCCTCCTCGTCCCTTCCTTCGCCTCGTCGCGCCCTCCACTCCCATCGAGTTCGAGACGTCGCCCGCCACGACGCCACGACGCCTCGCCCCCTCTCTGATGCCCACGTGATCCCAATGCACGCGCCCATCGCAGCTCCAGTGTGCCCGTTTCCATCCGAGGCCGGGAAAGCGCTTTGCGCCCATCCTCTCCCCTCTGCACACTACCGTAGTCGCTCACCTATCGTAGATACCATGCACCCTTCGTCCGAGATGGGTGGGCTAGGTGAGCCCAGCGAGCCCAGCACGTGATCTGAGTGCGTAATGCGACCCGGTTGTAAATCTGGCATTGGTGAGGTTCGAACCCTGGGTGACTGGGCAGCAGTGCGAAAGGTCTCATCAGAGGCCGCTGTCCTAACTGCACCCGTATGACTATCTACTCTCGCCTCTAAAGTGGAGTGCGCCTTATGTAAGACTTGGCGTGATTGCCTAGACCACCCTAGTGAGAGTCGCGTAGGGGTGAGAACATGACTAGGAGCAACCAAGCGAAGGGGCTCTCCCCCAACTCCGGGATCTGGGTGAGTCCCCACTGGTATGTATGCTGTGCGTAGTTCGATCACGTGACGCGGTGCACGTGACAGTGACCTCTTGGGTGCCAGCGGGCCGAGAAGCTGTCTCTGAAGATAGGCGACTCGGCCCAAATCGGGCGATGCGTGACACAGAAGTGGGATTTGAGCAACGGGTGAATGTAGCATACAATTTGTAATAAATGTGCTGCATAGTGATCCGCTTACGTAATTAAGGTTTACCTCTAGGTACAGGAACGGGTTCGGCTATGCAAGAAACTCGGCTGTGTTCACTGGAATATGGAATGATATAAGCCCACTTGTCATCGGGGATCGCTGATAACCTGGTCCGACTTCTGCACAAGACGAAACGAACGACTGAGCGCCCACACGACTGCTGTTATTTTTTATTTTTAAGTTCGTTCCCATACCTCTACCGCTCTTTTCTAACACACTGAATCTCAAGAAAGCTATTCAAACCCCCCACCGATTGACTTTGGAGTACAACAAAGTTGGTTTTGGCGAGCACAAACAAAGTTACGGCGATTAGTTGGCTTGAAGCATTTATTGATAGGCAACGCCGCTGGCGTCTTACCGCAGCCCTCCAATGCCTGGCCGGCTTCGCCACTTCTCAATTTCTCACTCATATGTCGGCAGCCTTCCAACTGCCAATTGGCCTTTGGCCTTGTGCATTTTGGAAAGCAGCCATGGAGGTTGGTTGTCACAATTCCACGTACAAAACCCTTGGGTCGTCTGGCTTTGTCTCTCGCCCCTGCGATTTGTTCCATCAGAAATTTCCAAAGCCTCGACTACCATGGAACCATCAGATTTCCCTAACATGAATGTCCATGGGTATGTGCTCCTCTGACTCGAGTTCATTCTAATATTGACTTATTTCAGTTACGACGATTTCGTAGACGCATTCGACCGGGCATTTTTTGGGTTAGGATCGGGTTTAACATCGTCTCCGAATCAGTCCGCTCGGTTAGTACAAAGGAAAACCAGTTGATCTTAGTTGACCATACATGCCAGACTCCTCCCAGATCCTGACCTCAGGGTCTCAAGGCCCCGGCCTTCCTCAGCTACCTCCCCCCGATTCCCTGAACTACCCCACTTTCAAGCCCCGTATTCCAACTCCAATCATAATACTCACACTCTTTTCGATATCGGCTCCGCAACAACCTCGAGGACCTATAACGAACAACTTTCGACTTTCCGTGGTAGCCATCATATGACCCCCCATACCTCACTAGGGTATTCTTCCCCCGTAAGGAAGTATCCCCCGTCCGTGTTTAGGTCATTCACTTATTCGATTTGTCGCTGGTATAGGTCGTAAATGCTGCATCATTTGTGCACGACCAATTCTCTTCGCAAGTACAATCTCACTATAACGACCCTAAAATGTTTGGTGCTCAGTCACATACCGTTGTAAATGCAACCTATGGACGAATTCACCATAACATCTCTGGAGTAGTGCAGAAATCTCCCTCTTTCCCTCTAGGACCAGGGATGGAAGCATCTGCTCCCTGCTCTCCCATGGCAAAGGCACCTGCACGTCGAAACTCTCGGGACACTCGAACTACTGTGAATTCCCCTTACCAACAGAGTCGGAGTTCTTCGTTACCGGCTTCTCCTGATGGGACGACAGCACACCACTGTGGATGGGTGAAAATTGATGGCACTATATGTGATGTACCAATCACTCGATCTACGGTATCTGAACATCTTGTCGCCCACGATATCACGAACATGGCGCACAATAAATCCTTGACGTGTGGATGGCACCATTGCCGTCTCAGGGGCGGGAAACCCATGATGAATCGCGAAAGCATCGTACGCCACGTACGGGAGACCCATTTGGGTTACAAGCGATCCAATCCCAAGCGAAACAAGACCGCTTAGTACAGACGTACAATCCACTGTTTGCCCATGTCAAAGCCGGACGTTCATACTTTCCAAGGTGACCAGGTGTCACGATCAAGATTGCTACGGATTACGGTTGATCCGTTTTCGTATGCACACGTTGTTTCCGCGTGCGAACTAAATTCTGCACCGACGACTATGTATCACATAGCCAGCGCAGGGCCGCCAATTATGAAGAATCGGTTTACAATAGTTACCGTTTTCGTCCTACCTTGTATGTATTACCAAGTAGCTTAGATGTAGGGCTTCTGCGTGTATATGCGTTGCAATGCCTTTTCTGAATCCGTGAATTTACTTGATATCACCTATGTTTGCATCTCTTTTACTTGCAGCTAAACTCGTCGATACTAATGTGTATTTGAATATGCGCGTGTTAAGTAAACATCAGATGGATACTCGGTTCGACAAGGGGTTCATGATAACCAGTGATCGGGATTCGGAACTAGTACAGATTTTCAGATCGTGTGAAGCACACATACGTGTATGATCCGTCTAAGGTTAGACATCATCGTCATTTAAGTGGGATGCGACTGGTCTGGTTACTTATTCTGCATACATATTTGTCAATGAATTCTACAGAGTTTGTTGACAGGCATGTAAGCAATCACGTGGCCGGAAGTGGATCGGAATTTACCGTGATATTGTCTTTGCCAAGGATGTGATTCTGCCACCGCCTCGCTGAAACGCCAACATCTAGATCGTTGGCTATTGAAGCCGCTCAGAATGACCCCCACCAATGGATTGATCTTTAGTAACAGTGGCTGGCTGAGTACAGAACCCTACCCTATCATAACAGCCTTTTGGCATGGAGGCAGTGGCATGCAGTGTCTGCTGTGTATTGGAAGTTGATAACGGAGGGGTTTTAAACTTGCTCCTGGGTTGTACTTGGCATCGCTGCCCTCCGTCAGATCTGATGCATATTTTTAAGCGCTATGGGGGAAAAGGCATGTTTCTGAATTTCTTATACCGCGGCTTGATCGTCTGATTTCTGTTGAAACAACCAGGCTTTCCCATCCATACAACTGTCTATTCTTTGTTTTACTATTCGTCAGATATTTTTTTAATGACCCTGTCGTCGTCGAATCCATTTTATCGTTCTCCCACGAAACTTCAAGTAAAGGAGGTCAACGACCCTGGCTGGCAGCCAATAGCATCTTGGCTGGGAATGGCAAGCAGATCCGATTTTTTCCGGTTCAATTGATACTGGTTGGTGGCGCCGAACGGCAGGCTGCCAATGCCAATGGGGGCGGCGGGTACTGGAAATTTAATCGCCAGTTTTTGTGATTTGGGCTCCCCCTTCCTTTATCCAGCGACACCCCTACCCACATGACGTGTCCTAATTCTTCTGTGATGCTAACTCAGCGTTCAGAGATTCAACCCGAGTCATGGGCGTCCCAGCATGGCACATTTACGGTTCAAAAGTAAGGAAGATTGCTCTGTTCAATCTAGTCCAGCCGACACTCGTACTATCGATCCCTTTTTTTTCAGCCTTGATTTGGGTGCCTCCCCTTCGGACCCAAGACTTTCTCCACTACCTGTCAATCAGGTGAATGTGCTCGACCCAGCTCTCTCTGAACACCCTCCATTACTCAACATATACGACGCCAATTCGACCTTCCCATCTGTTCTCGCAGCGCAAAATGGTGGCTTTTCAAGTCCTGAGAATTGTTATCCATTTCTCGTGCTTACTGATAATTCCGTAAGTGTCTACGCCCTTGTTCTTGCCTCAAGCCTGACACCGGTGATTTTCGAAGGCAATGGGCCGTTTTCCACAACTGAGCGATGAAATGCCTATGTATTCTATGACTTCAACAT
>JBBPKB010000558.1:0-12260 GCA_038089035.1 Boletellus dicymbophilus
CCGTGGCCGCCTCTTTCTCCACCGAAGCCGCCTCTTTCTCCACCGAAGCCGCCTCTTTCTCCACCGTGGCCGCCTCTTTCTCCACCGTAGCCGCCTCTTTCTCCACCGCGGCCGCCTCTTCCTCCACCGTGGTCACCTCTGTCTCCACCGAAGCCGCCCCCGCCCCCGCCGTGGCCGCTATCGTCACGGGCGACGTTGCCAAGGGGCGTTGCATGTGCAGACAACCCAACTGACAAAGCAACATATAAGATCTACGACAAATGAAAGATGTAAGATGATCGTCCCAGAGGAAACGGAAAAGAGCGTACACTGAAGACAGTAATGCTACGCATGTTTTTGTTTGTTTGTTTTTTCAAAGTGATGATGAGATCGAGTGTGTAGGAGCTGTTTTGCCTGCCTATGGGGAACAGCAACCGGTAGCCCCCACCGTATTTTATAACGTCCTGAATGGCCTGTTCAGTCAATGCATGGCCGTATGTTTCGCACAATTGTCCTATCCCTGGACGAGCGCGTCTTCGAGTGGTTCTTACCTTCAGGTTCGACGAACAGAAAGATACCGGAAACCTGTAACAACGAATGACATAACCTGCACGTCCTTCGATGCGCCCAATTCGACTGTTCTTTGTTCGCGAACCTGATGAATGGGTCGAATTGAGGCCAGATCGCTTCGTGTTTCGACCGTATTTCAGACGACCTTAAGGTGTTCTTAGTCACCACTGCAACCAAAATACACACAGGTGAGTGCATTAAAATTTTGTGGGACCATGGTCAAAACATGGGCTGCAATTTGACTCATGTAACTCACCTCGCTTCCCTAACGGGCCCAGAAGCCACTAATTGCGCTGAAACGTTCCACATCACGTTCGTGTGCCTACTACCGTCGAATAGTAGGTGTTGATCGAGGAATATATCAGTCGCGGCGACACCTTGGAAGGCAAGAAAAGTGGTTTTCCTGATTTAAACGATCTCTAAACAAAGAGAGAGGGTAGCTCCTCGAGTGACCACCCTATCCCATCATCACTTTGGCAAATGTTAACATGTTAAAGTGTTTTTCTGCACAAGTGTTAAGGGTGATATTCATCTTGTACTCTCCTTCTCTTGATGAACGACCCTTCCGCATTCCCGACGCCCATAAGTGATATAGCCGGTGTCGCCGCCCACAGTGGTGTCGATGTCGAGGGGCATCCGCGGTCGTATTTGCACAGGCAAAACTATTCTAACTCTCCTTGGAAACAAGCAGCTCGAATTACTGCTTGAAGCACCTGCCGTGCGTACACAAGTGGTGCCAGGACGATTCGAATTTGCGAAGGGTACGGGCATGTGTGTGTGGGTCTTGACCTCGGGTCTTTTAGTTCATCATATCCATCCCCTCCTTTTTTTCTCGACGTGCTGGTGCTACTTTTTTTTTTATCAAATTCTCCCTTGAGCATCAGTAGAACAGTACCTCACTTGTTGGACTTACTGGTAGCGACCCATGGCGACTATGTAGTTGTCTTGTCATGCCTTATCCGACTGCCCGGACTTGGACCCTTATTCGATCAATGTCCGAGCCCTGGTCATTGATCCCAAGGGATAGGGCGTTCGCGCGCACGTCAGTGTTTGGGCTCACCGCGCGGTGCCGTATGTCGATATGTGGTCGCTCCCCCTCGCCGTCGTGGGGTGTGCGTTCTCGTCGCAGGAGACGGTATTATTTACTAACCCCTTCATTTCAGAATGGGCACCAGCGACAGGTGTCATATCTAATCACAGAACCTCTGCTGAGTCAAAGTTCGTAAAAGCTTGAGCACATCGCGCGCTGTGTGCCACAATCGCCCGCTGTTTCTTGCAACTTAGCGTTCAAGTTGTTTGGGAATCGACCTCAGATCCTGGACAACAAATTATATTTTTTTTAAAAATAGAGCAAGGAATGAGTGGTAATTTTTCATCAAGTGTACCCGCAGACAACTCATCTATTGTTGAATATTTCGTCCGTCAGAGGTCATGGTTACTTTTATATCTATATAACGTCACGGTCCTCAGAGTCGTGGCTTTGCGATAACAGAGTTTTCGAACTGTCGGACTCTCGACGAGCGGTAGTCCGGTGTGTTTGCAGGTCCGGTATTCGCGGGATCTTGATCGCCATCTTCGCCGCTCTTGTTTGCCGACAGACAGATCTCTCTGATGTCTCGAAGGGCATCTGCAACATGCTTAATAAAGACGCGCGTTGATGTCGTCGGGCACGAGTGCTTAGATTCGACGCAGAACTTAACACCGCGGGGGCCGATCAGATCTTCCGTGGCAACAATCCGCGGGAAAATAAAGAGTGGAATTGATTCATCATGCGTATTATGGTCAATGATAGTTGGGGAGCAGTGGGCAACTAAACAATGTACTCACAGTTAATTCCATACCCGTCTTCATACGGCGACCCAAACCTTAATAGGATAACACCACCGTCAATAACACACAGTGCCAGTATAAATGTTGGAGGAGTGCAACGGGCCCTCATCAAAACAAAAGGTCGCGTGCTTACCCAGTCCCTCTGAACCACCACCCTTCACTCAGTCCGCTTGTTGATAGCCGCCATTCTTGGCTTCTTTTGAAAATAGGATCATCGAAGAGAGGAACACTCGTTTCCAAGCTTGAATCAGAATTTCCGCGTGCACCGGTATCCTGAGAAGAGGTATCTTTCCCAACGTCTGACGAGACTTCGGTTATATTATCGAGCCATGCCCATTCGTTGCCGAGAATGTATCGCAGGCCGAGGAGATGTCGGTCAATCCCGCGACCCACCATGGCTGAGCGGGTAAGTGATGAGTGAACTTTGAGAGCGGACTGGAGAAGAGGGTAAAGATGAGGTGAGGGCTGTAATGCGACAATGTCAACGCAGGAAGGTAATGATTTGATATAGGTACGTAACAAGAAAAAAATGGTTGTCTACTCACTTCGCTCTGAGTTTGGTCTATCCTTCTCACGTCCCACTCGGCGGACGCCTTGATAAAGGCATAAGTTTCAGTGGTAAAGGAACGTATTGTTTCGGTACGTCCATGGTGGAATGTGCGTGTAAGTGCTGTTTCATATACCGGGGTTGGGTGCCGATGGATTCGAAAGTACGCAAGTTGGAGCGCAACCTGAACAAACGCATCAGGCGAGTATGATGCTAATAAAAAAACGAGCCTGATAAAAAAAGCGCCCGAATGAAAGCTATCTGACTTACACACTCGCTTCATCTCGTCGCCTCCCCATTCTTCGAAATAAGACACTCGGTGATCTGAATTTGAGACAAGTGCCCGTGCATGCTGTTTCGCATTCTTGATTGCGACTTCTATCAACGGCGAAGAGACAAAATTAAGCCGTGCCCAACGCGAGCCTGGTCCTGCATCAAGACCTTCCATTTTTTCCTCTTGATGGGTGCTCTCGAATGGGACATTGACTAAACTTCCAGATATGCTTATCCCACTGGCTCCAGCAACCGCCCATTCACAAACGACACTTGGGACCAAAGCGTCTACAGGAGCATGCTCACCAGTGGCACCTGCCCGTGTGCTGGGCTCGACTATGAGATTGAGGGGTTTGTCGAAAAAGCGATTGAGCGCTGAAGGTGAGGAACGAATGGCATACTGGTGAGACAAGAGGTCAGAAGGCATTGACGAGGGGGACGATTCAAATGCGGGAAGCAGATCGGGAACTTGTTGATCGGCGGCGAAAGTAAGGCGGAGGTTTTCATCGCGTTGGTCCGCAGGAACAGAAGGTGCAGGCCAATGATCCAAGGAAACCGTAAAGAGGGATTGGTGGATAGCTTCGAATGAGTATTTGTTCTGTGGAGAGATGGAGAGCACCGTAGAGTAGTTCTGTTGTGTTGATTGATTCAGTAACACCAAGTAAGAAAACGAGAGGTATATGTGCCAACCTTTGACCATACATCTCTGTTATCCGCTGTGAGAACACCGACTGGCACGGGTAGCTCACCGTTGCGGCGGCGATGCTGAACATCGGTAACAACTGCCCTCATGCCACGCTCAATGTCGTCGACATGCAAAGGCGCACCAGTGGCGGGGTCTGCCACACGGAGTGCATAATAGTAATCATGCGCAAGGACGGTGATCGTGGATGCCCATGGCGAAGAGGAAGGGGCAAAAGGAGTCAGCTTATCGCACGCATGCTGCGGAATACGGCAGACATTGAATATTTGGGAGATGCAGTGTCTCAACCACAGACCTGGTAGGTTGTATGTAAGCAAAGGTGAGAATGAAAGATATGATGATACCTATTCGCGTGGTGTCGGGATAGAGCTCCTGGCTGCGCGAACGTGAGGAACGACATGAAGAGGCGAGAAGAACACGTACGAATGCATGCGGTACTTGAAGTCCAGGATGCCATGCACGAGACAAGCAGCTCGTCTGACTTGCCACGGAGTGATTCCGTCGGCAGGACTCGCGACAACCTCCGGTGGTACATTGGGATCGTTGACGAACGTGAGCCACCAGTTGGAGTTCAGGAGGAGGGGGGCCCTCCACTCGAGGTATGTTTTTTTCATCCAAAAGTTGTCATCGAGCCAGTTGTGTGGGGAGACGTTGTCGAGTGCATGAAGACGGGCCTGTGCACGGCGCGCTGGACCGTCGAGGAAGGACTTTACGAGGGCCTGTTGTCTGGCATAGGCGGCAGCGAAAGCGGGTCCGCCGTTGTGCTCGTCGGCGAGGAGGAGGGGCTGGACGGAGCGGAGGTAACCGTCGAGGGTCCGTGCGATGTCGGGCACGGGCAGACGGGGCAACTGCGACATGGCGGTGGACCGGAGCATATGCATTGCGTCACGTGAGCGGGCGGGCGCTTCTCGTCCATCATGCCCGCTCATCCTCGTCAGCGTGTCCGCGCGTGGATCGCGCAGAACTACCAGAAGCCGGCCGTCGACGAGGTAAGCAGCGCTCAGGGCCGGCGCATGTTTGATGTGAGCCGACAGGGAACGTCCGCAGGAGTGGCTCGCGGACTGCGCAGACTGGCTCTCCTCCGAGCTCGGCCTCGACCCAGCCACCGACTTTGATCAGTTCATCCAGCACGTCGAGGCCCAGCTTCTTCAGTCCAACCTCGCCGACTCTACTGTGCATGGCTCCGGCATCGATCCGCTCCTTGTCGCCCCCAGCCCTCCTCGTCGCCCCACCCGCCAACCACCCCGCCAGAAAAAAACGACCGGGCCCACACCTCTCCTCGTTGAAATCAAGAGCATCACGGAAATTGCACACTCTGCATTCAGCCTTTTGAACACTCATCAGACCCGTCTCGATCGAGCGGACCTCGGTCTCGCCAGGGACGACGACCCGGACCAGCATCAGCATCAGGATGAGGACGAGGGGCCTGTTCCCAGGTTCCCGCGTGGTATGCTCAGATTCGAGCTCTCGGATGGGTTGACCACCTTCAAAGCCATCGAGTTTAGGTCTCTTCCTCAGCTGGAACTTGGCACCACACCCCTCGGGTACAAAGTATGTCTTTGCTCAGTCTCACCCTGTGTCCACCTTCACCGTGCGTTGCAGATACTCCTTAAATCTACCCCAATACGCAATGGCATCGCATTCCTCGAGCCTGCCAACGTCGTACTCAAGGGATTCAGGACTGAAGACCACGACGTCAATAGTGAGCAAGTATTCCTCAGTTCCCTCAGGAAACGGCTAGGGTGGGCCATATATTCTTCGTCACAACCCCCACTGAGGTACTTGCTTATAGACGTCCCGACCCGCCTCCTGAAGCGCCTGTTCCGACTCAGTCACAATTAAATGCGCCTGCGCCTCCACACCAACAAGCTCCCCTCGCAGCCAGACCGCAGTCTCTGCCGGCCGACATCGATGATATGTATTTGGATGATGAAGTAGACCCCGATGTCCTGCGCGAGATGAACATGCAGATGGACGCCGACCTTGCAGTGCAGGAGAATGTACGGCCTGCTACCCGTGCCCCACCCCCTGCTAAGCCTGCATCGACTTCCAGAGGGAAACATGCCGCCAGTTCAAATTCCAAACCAGTCTTGCCACCCCTCAACACGTCGATCGCATCGTCAGGCCCGTCTACTGCTTCTACGGCCAAAACATCTTCTTATTTCACTGCTCACTTATCCGATTCAAGACCGATTCCTGACATTGGCCTCTCCCCCCGTCCCGCCCTTTCACCCAGTCCAGAGTCCGATTTCGACATTACCTGGGACGTCCCTGACATGGACTCTCCTTACGCTAAAGATGTTCCTGCATCTGCGAGGCCGCAATCACCTGTTCAGACCAATCAAGTCATTCCATCTAGGAAACGGTCCTCTTCTCCCGATCCTTACGACGATCTTTTGTTCGATATGGACGTAGATGCATCGTTCTTCGAACAGATAGGGAAAATCGAACAGGGCGCCCTGGGTACAGGAATCAACAATAAGGGCAAGGGCAAGGGCAAGGAAATAGGCACTGTTGTAGAGGGCACGAATAAGCGTTCGACCGTGGCATGCAAGAGGACTCCGACTAGTTCCACTCTGGGTACGAAATCTTTAGCTCCGTGTTCCGTGTCCCCTTCTGGCGCTGAAAGCAATACGAGGAGGGCCACCAGCACTTCGTCGTTGAGTGGTTCAATGGAAACAGTCATGCCTCGGTCGACGCAATCATCGAATCGCCGTCTTCCACGCGATCCTTCGTTGATTATTATTTCGTCCTCAGAAGATGAGACACCGACAGGTGGTCGCGGTGCAGCCAGACCTCTCGATCTTGTTCGAAGACGTTCGCGCAAAAGACCGAGAGTGGATCGCAGCGATGTGGCGGAGTCGGACGTGATTGATATCTCTGACTAGCGCTTCTCTATTCTACGCACAATTCAACCGGTATTTTTCTTCCGTTGCTGAGTCTTTTTTGAGTGGATGAATATACGCGCGTAGAATCAATCATTACCGTAGAGGTTCGACAGGCACGGTAAATATTATCAGCGTGTCATTTGAGAACGTGAGCGAGAGCGCTCTCAGTGCAAACTCGGCGGCGCACTTAGCACGACAATGTGCACGTTTGATCCACTTAGGTGCCCACAATCCTATGAGCCGGGGATATCATCAACCGTCCTTGTATTAAGCCGTGATATAATCGCATTTCTAAGTTCAGTGAAAGATGGGAATGGAGGAATCAGGGTGAGGTGATAAAGAGATGTGATGAGTGAATATAGTTTGCTTTGATGGTTCCAGAAGAATAAAGAAAAAGAGGGGCATGCCATCCGCTACTTGACTGTGGGCGCAGCGGCGTTCCTCTTCTGCTCCTTCAGCTTTTCGATACGCTACATTGAACAATCCGGTGTCAAACCCGACGTAAGGGCACAAAGCAAGGAAGAGACACGTACGAGCCGCCTCTCCTCTTTCCTCCTGGCCATCTCGCTCGCTTTTTCCTCCTTGGACATGCCCGTGCCAGCCCCAGCACTCGCGAACTTCGACCACTCCAGATCTGCTGACGGAGAAGGTTGGGGCGGTGGCGACGATATCGGAGTAGACCAAGAGCTAGACGCGGGAGAGACAGCAGCAGTTGGTCTGCCACCGCCATTCACCCCACTCGATTTCCGCAGAGGGTGATGGGGCTGGGGTGTCGGCGCGCGCGACGTAGGCTGGGGGTGAGCAGAACCCCACAGAGTTGGTGACGCGATCGTAGATGGGGACGAATTCGCATCCAAGGCACCCCATTCGTCTTCGACTGCACGATAATCAGTAAGGGTAGGTCATGCGATGCCTTGTGGACCGCTGCGCCGATTTCAACGAACAAAATCAACGCACTTTTTGGAGTACTCGACCTCGAAGCACCGAATCCAAGGTCGGTAGCTAGTGAATAGTTTGATACCGTAACAGCGGGCGCGCTCTCGAATGCGCCTGATACAGGGTAAAAACGTATGAATATAGGCAGACAAAAAGATGGCAGATATGATAACTCACTCCAGTCTCCTTCGTCAGCATTCAAGTCCATCAGATCTCTGTTTCCCCATAGGTTGACCCCGCTGTCCTCTGCGGCGACACGCTCTGCAAGCTGTCTCGCGTTCGTCTTGGTTCCGCCGAGCTGAAGAGCTTTCGGTTGCGCCAAGCCGGTCAAAGTTGATGGTGGCCTCGGCGATTGGGCATCATCAACGCCAACGCTCGTAAGCATGGCGCCGTCTGCGGTAGGTAGCGTCTGGATGCCCCCGTCAGGATTGCTGGCGATAGTGCTCTGCAAGTCGCCAGGAGCAAGCTTACGAAAGAGTTAAAATCACACTTCGTAAGAAAAAGAAGCAGAAAGTGAACAAAAGATTTTTCACCTTTCTTCCGAGAGAGGACATTGCCCATCCGGCAAACGCCCCAGCAGCTCCTGTGGCCGAGTTGATGAGAGTCGCCTGCGCGAATCCACCCGGAATAGCTAGGGGTGCGTTTGCACTGTCCCCCTCGACTAACGCAGTTTCAGGCTACGTCAATGAAGTAGGTATTGAGGTCGAAATAAAGGGCATTTAATCGTACCATGGATGCCACGTGGGTTTCTAGGCGCTTCATGAATAACTCCATCGCCTTGAAAGCCTGATCTCGCACGACCCTAGTGGAGAGCAGTCAACGAACGGCGAAGGAATCACCACGACGAATTACGATATGAAATACTTACTTTTCTTTGTCAAGCGTGGCACCTACGACGTTTGGAATCACCTTGGCGGTCACGTCTTCGATGCCGAAACATTCGCTGCTCGCTGCGAATGCCATTAGCCCTGCCACCCGTGCATGCACAAACGGATCCTTTATCGCTTTGGAGAATGCTGGAACTAGGACCTTTTGCTTGGTATTGTGACCTAGGGTTGGTGCCAGTCGTCCTATAAGTACGCAGGTATTCGTTCTTATGGACGCCTCTTGGTCACTTTGAAGGCGTGCGAGATGCCGGAGAAGATCATTGTTTAGAATACGGTCACTGAGCTAGATGCACGAATTGATGAGAACAACGAGCGAAAATAAATCGCAAGTTGAACCTTGGATGAAAGAAGAACGATGGCACGTATCGTCGCTTCGCGAATGACGGGAACCGTGTCAGTAAAGCCAGTTTGCTACGAATCCAATCATCAAGACATGGCAAACAGAAAAAAAAGTAACAAGGAAATGTACCAGATTGGGCCAGATTTTATCTACAACGGCTTTTTTGTCGAGTTTGTCTGCGTACTCGGAGAGATTGTCGAGGAGTGCCATTCGCGTGCCTCTGTCTGGACTCGCAAAGAGTCTAATGAGTGGACCAAGGATTATATTAATGTATTCGTCTGGCGAAACGTTCTTTCCAAATTGCAGAACCAAAGGAACAATCGTGGCAGCAGAAGCACCCCCATACTCGAGCGCAGTCACGAGGGAAGGAAGGATACGAAACGAGGCAAACTCGGGAGGAAACGAGGAGGTCGACTCTTTCAGCATGCTGTATTCGTAAAGTTGATGAAAAGGCTCTTTGCACCATAAATATCATTCTACCCACCGAAGAAGGGTGGCTTTTTCGGCCTCGCTGCCTAAGCTGAAATTGTCGAGGCCGGCGCAGACCTTGACCAATCGATTACCGGAAAAGAATCCAGAACCTTCACCGGGTGTGTCTGCCATGCCAGTATCCAAAAACGTTTTCGGTGTCATGCGAGCCTTTGCATTTGGGTTGAGTAGTTTCTTGAAAGACGGAAAAACGGAAGGAGGTATGGAACCACGAGACGAAGGTTGAGGGGGTGGATGGGGTGGTTCTGCGGTCTCTGGTGGGGGGTGAGTAGGGTTAAAAACCGAATGCAAGAGCAGCCCGAGAGCATAACTATCGGCGGCAGAAATAGGACCGCTACAAGCACAAACGATTAGGACATGGGGCTGCATGTGAAGAAGGAAACTCACTCTTTCAACGCGGACCAACCATTCTTTTTGACTTCAGGAGGTGCGTAGCTCATTGATCCTGGTAACAAACCACCCATCGTCTGGATCAAATTAACAATCGGTATAATCGAGTCAGCACAGACATACATAGAGGACTGGATTTTCGCCTTTTGGGTTACTCAACACCTCAAAACCACCTAGTTTCCACTCCCCGGATGGTGATATGAAGATGGCGTTCGGCCTGACGCTACCATGTGTTGATGCAACAGAGTCGTTGATGAATGCAAGCGCAACCTAACATCTTGAGTCACCCAGCAAGAGAGGGGACGACACGACGCACCGATATGCGGTGCAACCCCCAAAGTAACCAGTCGATCCGTTCCTGTTGGCTCTTGGACGCCCACGCTTGCAGGATAGCAGACAATGGTCTGACGCGTTCGGTCATAATGTGGATGGCAGTCTCGGATTCGACGACATCCATGAACTTGAGCACGTCGGGATGGCGGATGGTACGCAGCTTGCGGAGAGCATTCTTGGCGAGCGGGATAGTCGACTTGTTGAGCGGGTGCACGAAGTCGTATTCGAAGACGGAGACGGGGCTCCCGTCGTCCTGGGCGCTGATGAGGTCGGTTCGCAATGGGGTGTGCTGGACGTACACGTTTCGTGGCATCATAAAGGACCCAAAACGTCTCGCAAGAGGCGACCTTTGGGCCGAGAGTAAAGGGTAGATTGATGCCCGACTTTTGGACGAGGGTGGACACCGCGGCCGAGCCGAGATTGCGCAAATAGTCCATCGGTGCCGGTGATGGTACTCATCCAAGTGTAGTAGCACAAATTCACAAAGTACTACGTAACGCAGTAACTAATGTCACCCAAGGATCGCAGTCTTGGCCTTCTTCTTCTTCTTCGAGCTGCTGCTGAACGACCGCCAGCTGTCCACGCGAGTCTCTCTCGACTCTAAGCGCAAGAACTTGATGAGCGCATCACAGTGGACGGCGTCGAAAAACGTACCCTCCCATGCCTTGTCCTCCTCCGCCTTGCGTTTCTTGGCAACGACCTCCTCCTCTTTTTTGCGGGCCTCGAGGCCCTCGTTGGCAAGGTTCATCTTTATCGCTCTGAGCAATGTCAGCGCGCCGATCGAATGCAGGCAGGATCTGCTACCTACTTCCTCCTACGAACCTCCTCTTCGATCAACACCTCCTTGATTTTCTCCTTGAGCATGATCCTCCATGGCGTCGTCAGGCCCTGGGCAATCATTTTCGGATCGTCGGCAAGATTCTTCAGACGCGGATCATCGTCTGTAAGGTTTGGGGGCAAGGATAGGGCGCGAAGGAGTGTTGAGCGAGCTGACGCAATCGTCGCGTCAAGCTCCATTCGTTTGCTGGTGTCGGAGAGCTCAGCCTCGGCCTGCCTGTGTCGTCAGAAAACAGTGTGTGACGAATGCACGATGAAAAACGGACCTTTTTCAGTATGTCAAACGCATCTGGAGCACGCGGGTGGGGGGTCTTGTCAGGATGGATGACTGTACATAGAACAACGTACAGGTTCGCGCAAGTTATGGATGTGGATGTGTTCCGACGATCAAATGGGTCATACTCCGTCAGCGTGCTCTCGATATCGTCACACACATCGAGGGAGGGAAGGCAGTGCTCACAGAGAGATAGCTGGCGATATTTGCGCTTTATGTCCTCTGGCTTTGCGGTCTCATCGAGGTCGAGGATGTCATACGGACTTGGTGGGCAGGTCAGACGTGGTGCAGACGGGGCGGTGCGACACACACACTTTAGCTTGAACGCTTTGAAGATGCGCTCGACTTCGACCTCACGCTGGAATGCGGACGCCTCCTTCGAGAGCAGCTGTTCGAGCTCGAGGTCTGCCTGGGTGTTGGTCAATGTCATGGTGCTATGTACAGCATCACGTGAGTGCCATGTTCCCCGACCCCCGCTTCGCCCGCCATCACCAGGCCCGTCGGCAGCTCCATGCGACCCGGAATCGCAACCTGCTCATGTACAGCACCGCCGCCGTACGCGCCCAGGATCTCGCGCCGTTCCCGTCGTTTACATGCATGTCCACAGGTCGTATTGGGTGTCGGCGTGACCTATGCCGCCGTTCCGCTTTACCGCATGTTCTGCGCGGCCACCGGGTTCGCTGGCACACCCTCGGTCATGTCCAAGTCCTCCGACCGCTTTGACCCCTCCCGACTCGTGCCCGTCCCGGGTGCACGGCGTGTTCGCGTGCATTTCAACGCCGACCGCTCCGAGGCCCTCCCTTGGAAATTCTTCCCTCAGCAAAAATATGTCGACGTCTTGCCTGGCGAGTCCAGCTTGGCATTCTACAAGGCCAAGAACGACAGCAAGAAGGATGTCATCGGGATCGCGACCTACAACGTGACCCCTGATCGGGTGTGTCGTGCTCATTCCACGCTGCCAAGGTGCACCACATAACTGGCCGT